>KQ965799.1:73346-261522 GCA_001574975.1 Gonapodya prolifera JEL478
GCGTGACAGGCGGCGAACTCTTCGACGACATTGTCGCGCGCGGAAAGTACACCGAAGCCGACGCCGCGCGCATCGTGTGCAAGATTCTTTCGGCTGTGGATTACTTGCATGGCATGGGGATCGCGCATAGGGATTTGAAGGTGTGTTTTGGGCGAAGTAGGGGTGGGTGGGGGGTGGTGTGGAGGGCGCTGAGGTGGAGAGCCCGACGCCTATTCGCGAAGGGCTGATCGAGGCTGTCCTCCGGAGGCGAGTACTCCGTGATGTGGGGGATACCGGTGAGGGCACGGAATGAGTGGGACGAGAGATGTGGGAATGATGAGGCGAGATAGACAGGCGCAGACCATGAGGAACAATCACCTCGTTTTCGGGGACCAATCTGACCTTCATCTTTCCACTAACCCACCCCCGCCCTCCCTCACACACAGCCCGAAAACCTCCTCCTGTCCGACAAATCGCGCCACCCCAAGATCATGATCTCGGACTTTGGCCTGTCCAAGATCTTCAACGAGGAGGAAGTCATGAAGACGGCGTGTGGGACGCCGGGGTACGTCGGTGAGTTTGTTAAAGGGGACTAGAGTGTTAGGGGGGGGGGGCTGAGGCGTGGAGGTAGGGTGTGTGGAAACCGAGCAACGCGATGGAGCAGATGGAAAAGGCGCGCACTCTTTCGCTTGTGTCGTCATCGCCATTCCGCAAACTCAACACTCATATCCACATCCCCTCCGACACATTTTCACAGCTCCTGAAGTTCTCAAGCGCCAGGGATACGGCCGCGAAGTCGACCTGTGGTCTATAGGCGTTATCACGTACATTCTGTGAGTCCTTTCGCAAATCACTTTCGCCCGCCTGTTTTGTAACCATTCAATCCATCAACCTTCCCTCCAACACAGTCTCTGCGGGTACCCCCCCTTCTACGACCAGAACAACATCGAGCTGTTCAAGCAGATTCTGGCGGGGAAGTACGAGTTCGATAGGCCGTGGTGGGACAACATCAGCGAAGAAGGTGAGCGGAATCGGAGATGTTTTGCCAACAATACATGTAACCCATTACCATCCGCCATCTGCGCATCGTCTGCCAACAATCAGCCAAGGACTTCATCCGCCACCTCCTCGTCCTTGACCCCAACGCGCGGTACACGGCCAAGCAGGCCCTGTCGCACCCCTTCGTTGTGCGGTGGTGTGGAGCCCCCACGTTCGCACAGTCACCAGGCGCCTCCCCCGAGGGCCGCAACCTCGCCCCGACGGTGGCTAGGAACTTGCAGAGGGTCAAGAGCTCAAAGCAGAGCAATGGTGGGATGCAAGGGGTGAGTGAACGGGAAGCGGTCTCGCATAGCAAATAGTGACGCACCATCTAATTTCCCACTCTCCCAACCCTACCCAATCTAAACCCGCACCAGGACGAGCCCCAATCCCGCCCTCTGGGTAACCAAGGCCCCGTGGCTGACAGCGGTGTGGTATGCCCGCCAAGAACCGCGACTGGAGGCCGCCGCCCTCCACTGGGCATGGGCATCCCTTCAGGACCGCACGAGGTGCGCGTGCTGTCACTCAACATCCATCTCCGCGTTCCCGGCGTGCGCTCAAACGGGTCGGACTTCAAGAACGCGCGGCTGGATTACTTTTGCGAGAAGGTGTTGGAGATGTACGATGTGATTTGCCTGCAGGAGATGTTTGCGTGAGTTGTGTGGAGATTTGGGGGGGGGGGGGGGGGGTTTCGGAAGTGACGGGGTGACTGCTGTGGGACCACTCGGATTTGATATGGCTGCACTGAGTGATTACGAGGATGATGTCGATGCACATTGCAAAAGTTCCAATCTGACCTCTCACTTTCCCCGTCACCTTACCCAAACCCGTCGACCCACCAGATACGGATCCTCCAGGCAAAGTAAACTCATCTCGCAAGCCAAAAAGCTCGGATTTGAGTACTACGTGGCCAGTCCGACGAAAGGGCTCGTTGGGAACGGCGCCGTCGATGGGGGCCTGATGGTTATGAGTAGGTACCCCATCGTTAAGGCCGAGCGAATCACGTACAAGAGGGGAATCAATAACGACAAGTGAGTTCTGGGTGGGAAAGGGGAAAGAAGCGGAAAAGGGGAGGGGGTGATGGATTGTTTTGTTGTGGTTTGTGTCGCCACACTCCAACCACCCCGACCTCCTCCTCACCCCGAATCGCGGCAGATTTTTATGCAAGGGAGCAGTGTACGCCAAGGTCCAAATCGGACACCACCACTATGCGCACGTGTTCAACACTCAAGTCCAATCTGTCGATTCGTACAACACCCCCCACACAGACCCCGCGAGCTTGCACCGCCTGTCCCAAATCCTGACGCTGAAAGAATTTGTCGACGAGTGCTCCAAATCGATCCCGTGCAGGGACCCCATGATACTCGTCGGAGACTTTTCCCTGAACGCACGCAAGTCGCGCACCAACGGCAAGGACTCTGACGACTACGCTCTGCTGCAACGCGTTTTGCGTGGCGGAGACGAGCTCGCCGACCTCGACGAGTTGCTTGCCCCCGTCGGCGTGGAGAGCATCAAGCCAGGGCGGGTGTTCCACGTTCGTGACGTTGCCGTGGAGGCCCTCAACCAGCACCCCGTGCTCGTCGGGGACGTGGAGGATTTTACGTCGTGGAAGCCCCGCGAGACGGCGTTGACGAGCCAGGCCAACGTCGGGGTGTGCGCTTGCCCGGACTTCATGTTTGTCCTGGAGCCAGAACCCGAGCGACACTCGCCCGACGCCAAAGTCGTGCAGGTGGATCCGCGAACGTTCGCGGTGGAGAAGTTTGTCGTGCAGGGCGAGGAGTTTTCGCAGCTGTCAGGTGGGTTGCCGCGCTGGTCGGGTGTGGTGTGGTCTTAGAATGGACTCCAACGCCCCCCGTTCCAGATCACTATGGAATGAGTGCGATCATCAAAGTCCCCAATTGAGCAACCGGAACTGCGACGCAAACGCCACCCACACCAACGTTGTGAAATAGAATTTTGCTTTTTCCTTTGCACTCCCCCCCCCAAAAAAAACGAGAACGAAACAACAAATAATGTAATGAAGCGAAAATGAAAGTTATAGACAGTAATTTCATAGACAGGCTATAATCCTGAATAGACTCGTACTAATAGGGCTACGCTGTGCGGTGATTATGGTGTTTGATGAGCATCGTGATATGAGTTGACCAAAAAAGTATTCTTGTTCACACATGGGTAATGGTGAGCACCTTTGCAGCTTAATTGATGCGTCAGGAATACATTTCACAAAATGTATCACATTAATGAGCAAATAAATACATAACATGTACTGGACTGGTTTCTGTATACGCACTCACGAACGAATACGACTAAGCGGCATCCGGGTCTAACACACTGTAGCAATACGGGCAAATCAGGTGCTCTGGGTCCTCCTCAAGTGCCAAGGGCCAAGCCCCACACCGAGCGCAGCTGAGGCTCACGCCACAGGACTTGCACCGCACGCGATCCAAGCAGCTCGGGCACACCAGCTCGCAATTGCAAAACGACCTGTGTCCCGCGCAGAACGAGCAGATCTTGCCGCACACCATGCAGGGCCCGCTGCATTTTGGGCAGTTCTCGCGGTTGCAGTAGTTGACGGTGCATTTCGTCCATCCCCCGCGCGTGCGGCAGGGGCGGCACGACTTGACACGCGACCGGCACCGCTGCCGGCCAGGGCACCGCGTGTCGAACGAGCGGCCGCTGTCGGCGTACCCGCACTCGAGGCACAACCAAGGGTCGATGCAGAACACGCACCGGGCGGCAGCGCTCCAGGAATGCACGGGGCTGATTTGGCACAAGATGCAGATTTTAGGTGATGCCGGGATGCTGGTCGAGCGGGTGAGGAAGAGGCGCTGGAAGGCCACTACGGCGGGGCTCCCGAGGTCGTCGGCCGCGCAGTCCCAGGCAACGCCGTCCAGTGTGTTTCCTGGCGCCAGAGGTCTCTTGACCTTGGTCATCACGCCCGTACGGCTGTCCGACAGGTTGAGTTGCTGCAGGCCGTGGGACTTCCACTGCGCGACGCGGCCGTCGCGGGATGCTTCCCGGATAAAGTCCCCGCCGGACTCGAGACACCCAACAAAGGACGCTTCACGCAGCGAGGTGAAGTTGTCGAGCATGTAGAGAACGAGGCGGATGTCAATCGGCATGTTTTGCGCCTGGTCCAGCGCGACCGACACCACGCGCGCCGCAAACTCGCCGCCCCCTTCGCGCACCACGCGTTGGGGCACGGCAATGGCGTGTTTGACCGCGTTCTCGAGCTGGACCGCCACCGTGTACCGGTTGTCGAACCGCAGTGCGTGTTCGGCCCAACTTGGCAGCTGGGCGACGACGCTGCGTGCGTCGTGGCAGGTCAGGCTGATGGCGACGAGGGAGTCGGTTGCGAGGAAGAGGAAGATGGCGGTGAGGATTTCGGTGGGGAGGGACAGGAAGAGTGATGGGGGATTGGGTTGGGCGGGGGTGGTCGTGGTGGTGGTGGAGGACATGGTGCGGGTGGGAGGGAAATGGTGCGATCGAGAGGAGGAAGAAGAGAAATTCGAGGTGGGAAAATTGGCGGATCGGGGATGCAATTTATTGATGTGAAAGTCCGTTTGCTGGGCTCTGTGGCCAGGACTGCCACAGGATGGCTGACGAACGATCGTGAGACCAAAAAGTCCCACCCAAAGATTCCTGTGCCACAATTTAAGTCCCCCGACCCATTATTAAGTCCTCCAGCCCTCTCAGAGCAAAATCTCAGCTCGGCGACCTCGGTATTCATTCTCATCGTCGATCCCCGGGGGGATTCTGCCGTCGCGGGTTTCGGTTTGAGTTGTGGGTGAAAACGGTCATTCCAATCAACCTCCAAATGATTCCCCCTCAGAATGGAATCAATCGCCGCGAGACATCTTTTTTCGTGTATCTCGCAATGAATTTCGTCCAGAAAGGAGTGGAATTTTGGAGCGGGACGCCAAAATCATCGATTGAGAGCGCTGGTGGTGACGGAGGCGAAGCGAGGACAAAATTGGTCCGAACTATGTGTGTGAGGTGCGCTTTTCAGAGCTGATTGGCGGGATTCTTTGACGTAATGATGTTTGCTGAAGAGTGTGTTCGATCTTCTTTGCAGCTATTTTCTCCTCCAAACGAGGTCACCATTGACCTACGCAGAAGATATGATGTTGCGAGAAACGTGAGTAAATGGCGCGTTGACCATTATTGGCCTGCGCTGGTGATTCTCTCGGATTCGCGTAAGCTGAACATTTGGAAATATTCTCGCAGATGCTTTTCGCGTCCTTCGCGGGCTTTCCGCGTCATCAAACTTGATGTGCGACTAAAAAGCGCAGCTTTTGGTGTTTATTGCACGCCAAAAAATGCCGCCACCTTTGTTTGATCCGGTCGAACTGAATATGGACAGGGAGCGTATGTATCTTCCTGCCTCGGTCCTCGTGCGGCGTCTTCTCATCTCTTTTATCCTTCCGCTCTACTTTTCGCCATATCACTCTCCTCCCCTCCGAACTCGCCATCCACATCCTCACCTTTCGCCACCCCTCTTCCCGGCCCTTCGCACCATTGGCCTGGTCTCCCGCCCATGGCGCACACCCTGCCTCAAAAATCGGATCTGGCGCGCTGCATTCCATCTCATCAACCCTTCTTTACCTGCTCCTTCCATACACGCATGGGTCCAGGACTTCCTCACACATCCACACGTCAATTGCCATCCCCACACCTCCCACCCGCCCCACCACTCGGTCCTCAACCGAAATCACCTCAGCACCCTCGCTTAAGTACGAGAGACGCTAGGGATGGGTTGAACTACGTACCGCGGCGGCCCCTGCGGACCTCGGTGGAAGTGGTGAATGTTGAGCATGGTAAAAACTCAACTTCACTTCCTCCACTGGAGTTCCCGTCGTCACCCCTGGAGACACTCCCAGCATGATTTTTGATGGTCTGGAATGCAGAAAGAGAGTTGGGGCGGTGGCTAATGGGGCTAGAGAAGGTGGAATCTGGACTGGAATTGTTGCGCACAGTCCCCGTTTCCTCGACCCCCCGCACTCAGCCAGGGTCGCCACCACGGAGAGTCAGACGCACATATGCGGAGATGATGTTGGGGTTTGGCGCAGCCCACTCGTGTACCGCGTCAGAAACGTTATCGTCGGAGTTGGGATTTTTGACAAACCTGAAACCAGGTGTGCCGATGCCCCGAAACTCCGGTCGTGTCATACCCACCAACCACCCCACTGGGATGACGCTGGGGACTGACGCAACCAATCGGAGGGCCACGTTGGAAATTTCATTTTTGGGCAGGGTTTCTTTGGCAAGGCTGAAACCAAGTGCGCCGATGCCCCCGACCTCGGGTCGTGTCACACCCTCAAACAACCCCACCAATAATTTGTGGGGGGTACAGGGCAGAACGGTGGAATTGGGAGCCGTGCAGGGGAGCCAAGGGTTGGTAAGGGCAGGGCACTCCTCTGTTTTAAAATCAACCTTTTCTGTTGGTGGAGCATCCCCAACAGCGACGGACGCCTTCTTTTACGTCACGATCGACCAGGAGTCGGAGCCTAAGAACGAGGTGAGGGCCCTGCGTCTTCAGCTGGATCGACAGGAGGGACCTCCCCCGACCTCCAACTCATCAGATGACCGCTGTGCACACATACGCTGACTGTTCAAATCGACGAGGTTACGGTTGGGGTACCCAGAGTCGAAGGAGGGGCAGCAATGCACTGGCCTTTTGACATCTGCACCAACAACCACTTCGTACTGTGGGAAACACTCACACGCCTACCACTGCACAAGGGGCACAAAGTGCATTACCTTTCTACCTCCGGCAAATCCAACATGACGCAGACGTCGGAAAGGCCAGGAGCAGAGCCATACAGGATTTATATGGAATTTGGGATAGGACGGGTGCGTTTTGGCTGGAGAGACGCCGGGTGAGAACAGAAATGGGTGGGAGGGACTACAAAACGAGGTTTGAGACGGCAGGAAGACAGAGTTACTGGGAGTCGTGATGTCGTGCGAGGAACTGGTGGCGGAATGAAACGTGTTCAAACCTGCCAGTCGCAGAGCATATATTTATGACGCACGCACCTCCTTGTGGGATGTTCTGGCCCAAGGCTGAACTGCTCCGCTGGAGCAGACATTACAATACGGCGTACGCGTACTACGTCTCATGCACTCTCGCTTTTATGCACCTTCCCTACGCACTGCGCGGGAGGTTGATGTGCGGCATCCAACTCGCGGTATGTGGAATGACAAAGTAGTGGACATTAAGTACTGGCTAAGACGGAAGGCCTCCAATATCAAGGTGAGAGAATTTTGTGGTTGAACGATCATGAAGCAAGGTTGTGGATGTTGGCCGTCATGAGTGGTGGGAACAGTTTATTCATCCGCCACTCCCAGTGCTGGAGAGTATTCTAGTACTCTACATTGTATGATTCAATAAATATTGTGTTTGATGAAAGATAGATCCTTATTTATAGATTGCCATGAAATGAATAAGAGTGCGTTCTTGCGCTCCATTAAAAATACTAATTCGCGTTGGTTTTGTTTATCGGGAATCGCCGCGAAATCATGAAAATCCTCCTCGGTTTCAGGCGGATCGCTTGCACATGACGCAACGAGTGTTGTGCATTGTCGAACTTTGTGGTCCTCCAGTATATCACAGTCCGCATTGAGTCTCTCGGAACTGGCAATAAAGAGCACTTAAGCATCTCGCTGTGCACTGCGTATTGGAGTGAAGTGCTTTGTGATTAAGCTGAGAGGGCGTGAGACTCTCTGACGCGAAAACGGCACGAGCACTTGGGACCACGCATCTAGCCTTGCTTTCCGGTAAAAAGGAACGCTGGAGCATCTTTTAATACTCAATGCATGCATCTCTTAGAGCTGCGGCTTTGCCCGATGCCTTCGAGGCTGGCGAGAGGTTTTGGTTCTTGGAATATATAGTGGAAGCGTAATGCATCTCTGAGCTTAAAATACTACGACAGGTGCCACACTTTCGGTGCAGTTTTGCGTAACGATTATGAAGTGATTTTCGACGAGACATCTCCATGCCGTGAGTGTACACATGATCAGAGAAGTGGTTTGACGTACCTGTATTCAACTATGTCAGCCCAAGTTTTTGCGGACTGTCACTGAGCGTCAAACCAAAATAAACTACTAATATGCAAAGATACTTTTGCCACGTTCTGGGGCTGATTCTTGCAGAGTGAGCTCAGCTGGGGGTTCTGTGTTTTGAACTGTCATCTGCCGCTCCGTTGTTTGCTTCGATGACATCATACAACTTTGTGCCACAAAAACTACAGTGCATTGAATAACTAAGTCCTAACTGAGGATAACATTGCGCGGAGTGGAATTGATTACAGGTCTTGTGCTTTCTCAATACCGTCCACCAATGGACAATGCAGACTGCAAGGTTTCCACGGAAGCAGCGCGCCCTCACTGCCATACAAGTGTGTCGACGCCTTTTCACGCTTTTACTGCTCCTGGATCTGGGTTCTTATATGCTCGTGCCAACGTCAAAAAACCCTCTCCGTGGAAAATCTACACCAAGAATGGCTCCAAAAATCAAAAACTACTCCCCCAAAATTTTCCCCGCTCCGCGGGGCAGATCAAAAACTCCTAGGTAGGGGTGGCCCCGTAGGTTCCACCCAAACAAGTCACGCAGGAGGTGCCAGTTTGCAAATTTAATTTCTTGCTTCCAAGCCTGATAGGACGCCTCTTGGCCTTCGCGATTGCTCGCGCCGTGCAGTAACACGTCGCTCCCGAGCACCTCAGAGCACCTTTCCCCACGACCCCACGAGCTGGCACCTTTCTGGTTCAAGGCAAGGTCTGTATTTTGAGCAATTGAAGGGTCTTTTGCTGCACTGCAGCGAAAAACGACGTTTGCCTTGGGTTGGAGTTTCGTTCATCGCAGCCAAAATTCGTCATTTGGATCGCACTTGTCGGTCTTGAGCGGTGAAAGCCGACTTCTTGTTGTATTTTGGTTAAGTTCACGTAGACAAGAGGGGAAATCCGCACTTGAGGACAAAGAATGTGGGTTCCCACCGCAAGTGCACCAAGCACCGTAAAAATGTCACCTGATTGAGCGATTTGTGACCACAAAGCACGTATTCACTATATGTGCTTGGGGCGTGCGTGGCTCTGTGTCGAAAAGAGCCGTTTTTGGCGTACCCGAGGGCAGTGGCCGGATGTGAATTCATGGCCCAAGGGCGCGCACATCAAATACATATCAGAGAAATGGAAGCGCGCGATTCATCGCTACATACATCAATATTAGCGAGCAGTAGACTTTACGCGGGCTGTGTGTCGTGGAGCGACAGCTGGTGGATTTTGCGATTTCGTGGTTGTGTTTTATCAACCTGGGCGTCCCATACCAGTACTGCAAGCCTGGTGCCACCACCCCTGACATGCGCGGCGGTGTTTCGGATGTTGTGTGCGCAGCAACGTGTCACTTGCTCCCGAGCTGCGTTCGCAAAGACGCCGTTCTACTTGCCCCTCATGTGGCGCAGTGGCACACAAGGGGCAACTAGAACGGTCGGATTGCTCTCGCTGGGTGAGCGCAAGCACCGCTTTCTCGGCACGCCACAGTCTCACTTGTACTTGTGCATCTTGGCTCCATATAGCACGGTCCGCCGTTGCCTCCACATCCGATGAGAGGCCCAATTCCTTGCACAAGTTTTCAAACACTCACCCGGTGCCTTTCACGAATTGCATTCGAAAATAGAAATCACCGCACGCAACCCAAAAATCATGTATTTTGTTATTGGCGTGGTGCTGGAGACAATGCAAGATGCTCGGGCTGCACAGGAAGACGCTGAATGTGCCGGTATCGGGATCATTGCCGGACATGTGTTCCACCACCGATCACGCAATTCCAACCAGACTCACCAACGCAAGTGTCTCTGGCGTGCTTTGGCCGTCACTGAGCACCGTCTGATCATGCACTTACCTCGCTTGCGGCGGCGTGACAGGCGTGGTCACCAGCGCATTCACCGTGTCTGCAGGTGAGACATCAAAGGTCAGAGGAGCTTTTCTTCGCTCCTCTACGCACTGCAAGCTGTCGCGATGCCCCTTGTGGCGAATGCAGTAACTTACTTCGACGATCGACACACTTTACACAATCTTGGCTTCTGCGCAGAGTTGTGAGAAAGCCTCCACTGCGAGATGAAATAACTTATTTTGTAATAGGCGTCGATCGATTGCAGCGTTTAAATTGAAACAGCTTCAAAGGTGCCAAGTGCCCAGAGTCGAACGTGAAATTGTTGAACAGTCGTATTCACACCCATATTGCCTGTACTCTGTTGTTGCGGCCACCGCACTGCTTCCCAAAGCCACCTCACTAACAACACCAGATACCGCGCTGAAGGAAAACCTTCCGTAGTCGCCAAGCAGGTGGCATATCCTCCTCGAGTCCGACCAATGGTTCCGCCTTCAACAGCACCAACTGGTCCTGAATCACGCGAAAGCCAACATATCCCACCAAAATTTACCGGAAGTGCTCGGACGGGACCGGCCGCCGGGGACGACGCGCGTAGGCCCAAAGCCAACAGCCAACTGCCCCCCGTCCTCTAATCTGGCATGTACTGCAAGCAAGCAAGACAAGAGTGGATCCCGGTCGTGGACAGAGGTCGGAGGACAAACACTGAAGGCGGGGATCGGGGCTGGAGGGGGCACACCTTGTGCGGAAGCAGACGCACGAGGACAGTCGGCGTACCCATCCACTCTTCGCCGATGCTGTCAAGTCAAGTCCGTCAAGAATCCACTCCCATTCTATTATTCTCTTCCGTTCGACCGCCCGCGCGGCTTCAGCCTCCTCGCTCGCTGCAGCATTCCTCATGAACTTGAGTTGAAATGAGCGGTGAGACATTCGCCAACAATATTAAAATATCTTGACGGAAACGAAAAGGCCCACAACATTCCAATTTATCACCACCAACGTCAATACATCAGATTCAAATTTAGATTCAGTTTCGGTTTCGGTTAACGAAAGAAACAAAGGAAAGAAAGGAAAAAAATTGGAGTTCAAAAATCGCCCTTCACACCACGACCACGCCCGCTCTCATTCCCCTCCCACATCACATCGACCACGACAATTGCGCCACGCACGTCCCTCTCTCTCCCAAACTCTCCAACCCCTCAGGTCTCAAATCTCACGTCCCACGCCTCCCCTCACGGCTCACGCCTCACTGCCAGTCAGTCGGAACGGGATCCAACTCCCCGACGGCGAACCACTTGTGGCCCGCGTTGATCGTGCTGGCGGGTGCGGGGGCGGGGGAGGCGGGTGTTGGTGGTGGGGCGGGGGCTGGTGCTTTGTGAGGGGTGGGGATTGAGGCGGGGTGAGGGGGTTGGTGTAAGGAAAGAACGAAAGACGATGAGTGATCAGCAACAACCAACAACTCGGTCAGTGCTATGGCACTTGTGCCTCTGGCTCGCTCTGCGTCCTGCAACGATTGCATTCCGCTCCGCTCCTCGAGAAAGTATCTCGCCTTCCCGCTTTCTCGCCTTCGCGTTGCACAGAGAATTCCGCTCCGATCCGCGTGCATCATTCGCTTAGGCGGGTGTACTCGCTCCGCGCATGGAATCTGCCTCAGACTCAACTTACCAGGTGGAGGTGTGGCAGGCGGAGGCGCCGGAGGAGTCGAGTGCGGGGGTGCGGGAGGAGGCTGAGATGCGGGAGGCGGGACAGGGGCCGGTGGGGAAGGAGGAGGTGGTGGTGGTGTAGGAGCAGGAGGGGGAGTGGCCGGAGGAGGAGACGGAGGAGGCGTGGAAGGAGGAGGGGCCGGAGCGGGCGGCGGCGTGGGAGGCGGGGCAGGACCCGGTGCCGGTGGTAAAGAAGCGGGAGTCGGTGCAGGTACTGCGGGTGCGGGTACCTTTGCCGCCGCCGCCGACGTTGCCGCAGGTGCAGGTGCCGAACTCGCCGCCGCAGCTCCGCTATCCGTCGCGGTGCCCATACCCGCCTGTGCGAGCACATTTGCATTTCCCGGGTCCGTCAACGTGGCGACCCCCTGGCTTCTCTTTGACGCCACGACTCCCGCGGCGATCCCGCCGGCCGCCATGAGCACGACGACGGCTGCCACTGAGATTGCGAGGAAGCGGTTTCTGCGGAGGAATGCGAGGGTGCGTGTTGTGCGGGATGAGGATGAGTGAGAGTCTGGGGAGTGGAGGACTGCGACGCCGCGTGGCACGTCGAGCGCGGATTCGAGCGAGGGAGCGGACATTTGGGTTGGGTGGATGGGAGTGACGATGGCGCAGAGGAAATTGAGAGTGATGGGATGGGATGAGAGGAAAGGTTTTCAGTGGATTGAAATGCAAAAATGAACCGGGAAGAGCTATAGTGTGAGGTACAGCGGCGATCGGAGGCGATCGGAGGCGTGGTGTTAGGCCGCAGGGCGCAGGGACGGGGACCACGTCTCGTCGATCGTCCTGGGGTTATTTATTTGTTTGTGTGACCTGCGTCAAGCCGCCAAGAGAAGATGTCGGTGCGGCGA
This sequence comes from Gonapodya prolifera JEL478, assembly GCA_001574975.1. NCBI lineage: Eukaryota > Fungi > Monoblepharomycota > Monoblepharidomycetes > Monoblepharidales > Gonapodyaceae > Gonapodya > Gonapodya prolifera. The sequence continues at coordinate 85,799 of KQ965799.1, forward strand.
GGAGACCCCGGTACGGGGTGCATTTTGGGATGAGTCGCACTTGGATGTGAGTGGTGGAGAAGGGGGGACAGGACCAAAAGGTAATTCGGGGGGCGCATTTGTGTGCGTCGGAGGTCGGGTCGGGGATGAAAAATGCACAAGTGACTCAGTCTTTTTGTTTATGCATTTGGTGTGGATGAGGAGAGGGGGAAGTGTGTCCATTCGTGGAGAGCGCAATCCAATGGATCACTGGCGCACTGGAGCACGGCAACAATGGACACTGTCACTTGGGGCAAAAGCTAACTTGCTGCGACGCTGCAAGAGAGTATTTCGTGGCATAAATAGAGATCAAACTAAAGCGTTTACAAGGCATCGAAAGCTTGTACACGGGTCGCGGCTGCAGTCGATGGCCGATGCGAATATCATGTAACAACACCTCATCGCGAATGCAAGTCAATGCGAAGTACGCTACCGACTGCCAAGATGGATGTCAATCGCAACAGTCTCCAGACCAAAAGGGTTTCGGCCATTTTAATCGTGCATCAAAATCTTCACCATTCCTCCTCCTCCTCCCACATCGACTCTCATGTATGAGTCTTTCGTATTTAAAAGGGCATCGGTCTCTAATGCATCGGTGCTCTGAGAAACTTACAATTTGGAGAGTTTGTTGACATTGTTGTGAACCGCAAGAGAGTACAAAGATAGTGTTATTCTACGAAAGAACGCAAAGCCTGAAATTCACGCTAAATCATGATTTACATATTGAATCCGTGATATCGGTGTAATAATCTTTTATGCAGACGCCCGGACGGGACACGTTCCACCGTCAGGGCGACTTCACTTCGAAACGAGATCCAAAGTCTTCCGAATAACGAGTCATAATTGAATTTCCTCATGACTCTATTGCGAATAATTCCCTTTCACATCTGCCCGCAGCTGCCATTTTTAGCTCGACTCGACCTAGTCTGCGTGGGCCGTCCGCAGGGTGGGTGACACGGTCGTTCGCACAACCAAAGGTAAACTCTTCCATCTCCTTCCATCCACCCACCATCCCCTCCCCCGCTCTGCCACATCAAGCCAAGCGAGCTCCGTCAACTAACACGAGCGTACAGAAGAAAGACTGCCAGCCCTGGCGGTGTTGGCCAAGATGGGACTGGCGATGTGCTCGAAACGGCTCTGGAGTCTCCATGCCTTGTTGGGCTTTGCTTTCCACTCGCACTCTCTGATGACGACAAGACGGCATGCGGAATTTCTCTCCCTCTCGCTCTATCGGACGCACAAGGACCGGTGCTGCAACTTCCCATGACGCGTCGTTCCCTTGAGAAGACCGGTTTTCGATCTCATGTACCCACACGCACCCACCATCTACGCATTCCGGTATCTCTCACCTCTCGGCGAGTGTGATATCCGAAGACGTCCCGTGGCGTGGGAGTCCGTCCGGTCCCAGGGATGACTGTTATCGACCTCACCCAACCAATGCGACCAAGCACGACCCTGCCGATGACAAGTCAGTATGCGAAAGTCTCCTCTCTCTCTTTCTCTCTCTCGTTTGGAGAACACACGGTGCTCCCACAACATCCCATGACGTGGTGTTCGTTCCCTCGGGATGACCAGTTTCAACCTCATGTACCCACACATGTCACCATCTCAGCATAGCGGCATCTCTCATCTTTCGGCAAGTGCGAAATAAGACGAGCTCTTTGCTGCACAGGAGACGACGCTGGTTCGATCAAGACGGTATGGGAGGCAAGGTACTTGGCGCTTTGAATGCAGTCGCGCGAAGAATTGCGCTCCTCCTAAATGGATTCCGGAAGTTGAATTTGTATATGTGCACTTCGGTTTTGGGCAGGGGCTCAGACAGGTCACTATCGGTCAGAGCCTTGACCTGTCAAAGCGCAAGAGCACAGGCCCATCTCTACTCGATCGCGCTTCTTCAGATCTCTTGCTAACAAGACCTCGAAACTGATTGCTCTCAAGATCGCTCTTCCCAAGCCTGTGTCCTTCTTTGCCGTGTCAAGTTGTCGCAGAACGGCAGGGACCACTTCTTGCCCGCAATGTACCATATCTCACTCGATTGTCAACGTGAACGTGGATTCTGGACTGCCCGAACCGAAAGTGGCCGATTCTGCCGATCCTCGTGGAGCGATACCAACGTAAGATTGGTTCCTCTCTTCTCCACACTCCCAAGCCGACGGAAAAGGATACTTGCACCATTTTTACTTGCTTTTCTGTACAACGGAAGCATCGCCAGTCTCCATCAGACCACAGACTGCACCAAGGCTGACATTCTGCTGAAGTACTTCGCCTCCCCCGTGTCCACTGCACGCAAAGTGCGGACCTGCAGTGGGCCGGAGGAGGGACAGTATTGTGCGAGGTATCTGGGTGGTGGCGGACGTGGTGTGAATTGGGAAGGATCGATGGGATGGAATGTGGACTATTTAGTTGGTGGCAACACACACGTCATTGAAAGTTATTCTCTTGCTCTCTAAGTACTTCTACAACGAAAAGATGCTGGGGAAGGCTGGAATGCTAACGGGACGGCCCATATAATTTCTTCAATCCAGAGCATACGATGATACGACAGGGAGGCCAATGAAACTTATATTTCACTAAAGGGCATTAAAAAAACGAAAAACCCCACTTCTTGCTCTCTTCTTATTTTCTACGGGTGGTGGTGAACTGTGCATATGCCTTTAAAAGCTGCATCTTTGGTCAATCGACCCACCGTTCAAAGCATTCACAAAAGCTCTCATAACGCGCAATGCAAAGCTCTAAACACACAAAACTTCAAGCTATGACCAAATCGAACACCTTGCGCGTTGCTACGAGACCGAACGCCCCACGCGCTACAACGGCTCCCGGCGCGGTCCAAGGCGGCGGGTCAGGAAGGCCTGCTAGGACCCAGCGCAAGGCGGCGCTCAAGTGCATCGAACGGAATAAGGCGATTTCGCGTCAAGAGACCTTGCCGGTGAGTGTGGGGATGGTTTGGCAGATGTTTGGAAATTCGGGCGGGGTCGCTACGCACCGTCCGATGCGAGCAGAAAACGCCCGAAATGGGTCGCGATGGTTTTATTTGTGGTAATGTGTGGTTCTGACGCGCTCTCGCTCTGTTTTTTCGCGTCTCTTATGGAACGCACAATCACCATTTACTTCAACATCGCTCGACCCTCTCTCACCCTTCTTCTCTCGCTCGGTGCCCTTTTCGTATTTGGACTCGTTCTCTTCGCTTTCGGTGCTTCTTCCTCGATCTTCGGCTCTTTTTCTGGATTTTCGTCGTGACTCGGTGTTCACATCTCTTCGACCAACAACCATGACACTTCTCCACCGAAAATCTCCTTTCTTCGCTGATTCATGACCTTTTCCTTGGTTCTACACACTTCTTCGCTCTGGACGAACTCTCTTTTGTGTTGTTCGACATCCCTTAACTGTCGCATTGCTCTGCTCTGAAATGCCTTCAAAATCATCCTTCACACCCTCGCACATCCTCAAACACTCCGTACGAAACCTCTTTCTTTGCAACCTCAAGATGTCGGCCCAAAGGACACGGAAGGCAAATCGAAGAGCTGTCGCAGCAACCCTTGCGGCACCATCTTCTCGCACACCTCGGACCAGAGCGCCTGTCCACCAAACAGGCTCGCTCCAAGAGGACGGAACTCAAGGCGGCTTGCGAAGGTCTGCGCGTCATCAGGGCGGACGTCCCACTGCAGCGTGTGCCACAAGGGCGGAAGACGCGCAAGGACATTCAGTGGACGTGCCGACGCGGCAGCGCAGACGAGGTGCCGCGGAGAGACCCGGTGCAGTACGTACAGGGGACAAGAAAACTCAAAAAATACCAAAAAAATCTTCGAAAAATACAAAAAGCCAAAAACAGGGAGGAGATCGCGGATCCCAAGGGTCAGCCTCCCATTCTAACCCAACGACTCTGGCTGCGACCTCGAGGGGAGATCGTCGAAGGACCAGGCGGCAAGAGCCTCGGGGCGAGTCAGGGGAGTTGGGTCGGCAGCCGAATTCCGCGGAGGAGATGGACCGTGACGAGACTGCTCTTGTCCAAGAGAGCGGCTCCAATTCCGGAAGCGGCGCGCCCCTTTTAGTTGGACGGAATAGGGGTAGTGGTGTGGAAGTAGCGATGGCGGGTGGTGTTGTTGAAGGGAATGTGGTGGTTGGTCGTGGTGTGGAAGTGGATGCTGTGGCTAGTGGTGGCGTGGAAGCGGCGGTGGTTGAAGCGGCGACGGTGGTCGGGGGCGGTGCTGAGGTGGAGGTGGACGGAGGTGCGGCGGTGGAAGTGGTGATCGGTGGTGGAGAGGACGGTGTGCTCGCTGGAGGTGATGCGAACGAGGGTGTTGGTGGCGGTTTGGAAGAGGATACGGTGGTTGGTGGCGGTGTGGAAGCGACGGTGGTTGGTGACGATGTCGAAGTGGCGGCGGTGGTCGGTGGCGGTGCTGAGGTGGATGTGGAAGGAGGTGCGACGACGGAAGTGGTGACCGGTGGTGGAGAGGACGGTGTGGTCGATGTAGGTGATGCGACCGAGGGTGTTGATGGTAGTGGAGAGGGGACAGTGGTGGTCGTTAGCGGTGGTGGCGACGGGGTTGAAGGCGTGGCCAATGCAGGGACGTTGGCGGTGGATGTTGGCGACGCCGTGATGCCGACGGTTGGTGATGCAGCGGTTGTGGTGGGTGGTAATGTGGATGTGGCGTCGGCGGCTGAAGGCGGCGGTGATGCAGGGGAGGAGAATGGTGATGGGAATGGTACGACGAGGTCCTGCGATAAGGTAAGGACGACTCATTATTCAAAATGGTACCGCTTGTTGCATTACTGATGGCGCTTTACACAGGGTAAAGCGTGGGATCGTGAATGGGTTGACGGTCCCCGCGGACAGGCAAATGCGGTGGGTTTCAAATGTTTCGATCGTTTGCCACATCAATAACTAACTCTGATACTAATTTTGAAGGGATCTTCCTCGGGTGCTCCAAAAGAATCTTCCTTGAGTGCTCGAGAACTTCGGATGCAGCTCAACCCATCATCATATGGATTTGAGAGTGGAACTCTTCCTCCCCGCCCCATTTCGACTTCGAGCTCGGACTTTTTCCAAGACGCGCGAGCCCGCCTCCTTCCCGTGATGAAGAGGCGTCTCAAGAAAGAAAAAATGTGGATGGCGACGCACAGCAGCAGCGACAAGAAGTATGGCACACATGCCAAAATACTGACCAAGCTGCGAAAGCTCCTTCCGTGGACGATAAAAGACTTCCGGGAGAACTTTGGATTGCTTTTTGATGGGAAAAATGTCGTTTTGCTCGAACGTGCTACCACAGTTCCGGAAGCCATTCAGGGCGAAGCAGCTGATGCAGGCCCTGCAGCAGGTCCGCCGGAAGAAGTCGATGACGTAGACAGTAACCTGAGCCATTGGGGGGAAGACCACACCGACGATGGCAGTGTTGTTGGCTCGGATGGGAGCAACAGTGAAGATCTTCCTACCGAGGTCTCAGCAGGTCACGTCGCTGATCAAAATGCCACAGATGGCCCAGCGGAAGACCAGTCCGCAAGCGGTGACGCTTTCTTAACTGTCCCTCTGGTGTATGGGGCATTGGCTGCAATTCTCGCACTCGTCAACACGGGCTTGCAAGGGACGACTGCAGTGGACCCTGCACCGGTTGCAGCGAACGACCCCAACGCTGGCACCCCAGGAGTTGATGATGACGTGGACAGTACCCTCAGCGGATCGGACAATAGGAACCCTGACGATGATGATATTTTCGACTGGGGCGCATACTACTCTGGCGACCGTAGCGGTGGCAGCTCTGCAGACAGCTAAACTCATCATGACGTACTGCCGATGGTGCTTGGGGTGGAACTGAAATTGAGGTCCCTGAAGGAGATGCAACTGACGATTGGTTGGAAGTACGGTCTGGTGGATCAACTGAGCGAATGCAGCGTCCATTTTCTGAGGGCCATTGGAGATGATCTGGGGGATGATTGGAAGCACGGGCTAAGAAAAATGAAATTCGAAGACGAGATGAAATGACAAAGCGACACATGATGTTTATTTGTGAGTCATCACCACCCCCTAACGTCGGTTTCATTCACTTACTGATATGTTGGCGTCCGTCCAGGCGGAGGCTGGTAAATCTTATCTTGGAGTATCTTGAGACAGGGGATGTGGACGAATCCACCATTTGTGAGAAGTGAGCTCCGGCATTCATGATCATAAGGCGAACAGACGAGCAGACGAGCAGACGAACAGACGAACAGACGAATAGTCGAAAGGTCGAAGAGTCAAAGAGTTGAAGATGCGAAGAGGCGAAGAGGCAAAGAGGGAGTGCGGTGAGTAATTACCAATTTTCGCCGTTCAATCTGGTTGGTGACGGAACCATTTGCAGACAACAAAGCTGAAGTCAGGCACTGCTGTTCTTAGGGGTTCAAATACCAAAGCCAGCGCTCTGCAGATGGGCGACATTTTATTAACTCAGGAGGACGAGTAGTATTGCGTTGGTGGTATGTTAGAAGAGACGAAGCAAATTGCTTTGGTGAGTCTTCACGACCATTTCATCTCAATTCCATTATCTTACGCAAATATTGACGTTTGTCAGGTTGGGACTTTTTTAATGGACAATGAGGCAAAATGCCTGTGATACAACTACAAGAACTTATTGAATTATTCCACCTCTACGCGTGGATGGGTTTGAAACGCTGTCTCTTTTCGCGCCGCCGCATCGTTTTACCTAACTGAATCTTAGTCGCTCAAAGGTCTACCCCCCCGCTGCCGCAAATACGTCCAACTTCGTGGTCGAGATATAACTGAATTTTTTTCCTTCGAGATGCGGCGGGAGCGGTTTCCTCATCGAGAACCTCTCCGCAAGGCGACCTCCCTGAAGACTCATGTTACGTAGACGAATGCCTGGGGCGTCGTCGGAGTGGACTTAGCGGGCGAATTCGGTATGTTCTTGTGGGTGGATATCTTGCTTCCTCTTTTCTAAGCACCACTACCAACAAAAAAGGAATGACGGAACGCATATTCTTTAAGGAATGGATACGTTGAACTGTGTACGGACCGGTAAAACGTGGTGTGTTCAGCCGCCGAGCATTTCCCTCTCCTCCTCACTTATTTCTTCTCCGCTTCGAAGGCTTCGATTGCCTGAACTTATGACGTATCGTGAGAGGACGAGAAGGTCTGATAGGATAAGGCCTGTCTTTCATGCGTTTTTGTTGGTGTGATCACTGTTTTGACACAAGCTCATGTGATTAGCAATAGTCTCTTATGATGTGTGAACGGTAGTGCTGTTTGAAGGAGTACTGGTGGGATTTGTAGCAAGTAAATTGGCGTCCTTGTGCAGCATATCTAAACATGACTTTGTGTCAACCCTCGTCCATGTGACCCCACACTGTCCGACATCTAGCAAGCAGGAAAGTCCGCAATACATTAACGGTGCTCAACACTTTTCGGGGGCAAGGGCGGGGAGGCGGGGATTGCGCAGTTCAACCGAGAAAGTGAAATTTTGGGGGATTGCACTTCGTTCCGAGCAGAGAAAAAAAACATAAACTCATGCGAAAAACAGCTTTCCGCATTGAACAGTGGTATTACAAAGTCCGACATGTCATTTTCAAAACTTAAGTGTCCTCTATGTGTTGCCGCATCTTGCTCATATCTACATCGAGTCTCGATATCACGCGACAATCCTGCGAGGGAAGTGAACGAACACAATACGAATGCTAATGAGTACATACAAGTGTTCCAAGTACTCACAAACGAAGTCGTTCGGAAGCGTCCTGTTCTGCAACTTGTTCAACATGTTGCTGTGGTTGTCAGCACACCCTGACTTGCACCTCTTCCTCCAAAATCCTGTTGCCTGCCCTGAAAATATAAACATCGCGAGATTCTTTATTCTTTGCTTTGGATTTTTTTTCGTGCTTCGGTCACTCACGAGGGAGGCATGCGGCTTGAGCTCCGTTGAGCTCCGCTATTCTTTTGCGGTTCCGAGCATTGGTGGTGAAGAGTAACCATATTTATGTGTAACCACTTCTGTAGAATTTAATTAATGCTATAACCCTACTAAAGTGTAACACTTCCATTCCCCCCGACAACTGACGCTCACGGGCAGTTCAGTACCGTTCCCGCAGTTTTTGAAACGAATGTGAAATGAGCAAAAGTAAGCTTGCCTTCACAGGGGTTATTGGGAGGATTGTGAACTGACAAATAAGACTTCATTCACGTCGAGAATGGAGGCATCATCTTGTGTGTGGCGATCCGTCGTGTGCATGACAGCTGCTCGAGCAGGGGACAGAGTGTTTAGGCCCAGCACCGCGACTGTGAAGGCGTTGGCGCTGCGGATGGTTGAATTGATTTGAATTTATTTGCAGTTTGAACGGAGCGCCCACAGAATGACTGCGGTCGCCGATCAGCCGACAGTCCACGCAGCGCGACACACAGACATGGCAGCGGGCGGATCGCGGGCGATGGTGACGCCGAGGTGCGTGCGGCGGGCGCGATCGCGGTCTGGGGACTGGCGGAGTGGGGTTGGGGGCTTGTGGGGGTGGACGGGTGGGAACGTGGAGGGAGTGGGCGACGAGGGGGGAGAGAACAGGAGGGAGAAATCAAGGCAGGAGAAGGCGGCGAGGATGGAGATGTGAACACGCGAATGACTGACCGTGCACCCCGCAGCCACGTGTTCGGGTACCGCGGCGACGTCAAGGTGAGTGTCTGTCACCTGCCGGCACCCGACAGACAACTCTCACTCACTTCACCCCTCTCTCCACTCTTCACTCTCCACACCCACACCCACACCCCACTCTCCACCCCCGCGCAGCACTCGCTCCATTACGCCGACGAGTCCACCCTCCTCTACGTCGCAGGCACACACCTCATCTTCCACAACATCGAGTCCAAATCCCAGCGCTTCTTCCCCGTCCACGAGGGCGACATCACAGCCGTCGCGGTCTCGGGAGCTACCACCGTCAACGCGCTCGTCCAGCCCTCTCCCACAAATGCATCCGCAAACGCAGCAACCGCACATGCACCTGGCTCACGCAAACCTCGCACAACCCGTCCCGCGCTCGTCGCTGCAACCGTGCAGTACATTGCCGTCGCAGTGCGCACCGACACGGGACCAAAGATCGTCGTGGCGGATATGCGCACGCTCAAGCGCAAACGCGTCCTCGCGCTGCCGGACCTCGAACCCACATATGGCACCACAGCGGCGCCAACGCAGGGGTTGGTGAATGCAGCGTCGACCCTGCGGGGCACTGGTCTTTCTGGTCTCAGCGGGATTGCCGATAGAGACAGGGACCGAGACCGAGACAGGGACCGCGAGGAACAGGCCCAACAGGGCACATCCAACACCCAACAAACCGGCGGTGGCGGTGGCGGCGGTGGTGGACCTTCCCTCTCATCCCCCTCCCAGGGCCAGGGCCAACCACAATCCCAGCAACTACACCCCCTCGCTCAGCTCGCGTTCGTCTCGATCGCGTTCGGGAACGACGTCAAGCAGGTGTTTGCGCAGACGGGAGGGCCGGATTGGTGAGTGGGCGGAGGGGGAGTGAGCTGTCCGAAGCCTAAGCGCCACAACCGAGGACACAAACGGGGCGAGACGTCTCCTGGAGGCGAATTATCCGTGGAGCAAGAACGAGGCAGACGGGAAGGCGCACACCGAGGGGTTTGCCGGAGACGAATGGGTCATGCGGATGTTGGTCGAAATGTAATGGTGTCCCTGTTGCAGGAGTGGGACAGGTATCCTCTCCTCGCCACCGCCGCTCACACACTTCTCCCACCCAGGACCCTCCACTACTTCACCTGGGACAAACCCAAACACCACGGCTCGCTTCGCACGCCTCCCACCATCCTGCAAGTCCCCTCCGCCGTACGACACATCGCCGTCAACCCTTTCTCCCCGTCCTCCTCCTCCTCCGAGTACGCCTCCTCTGATAAACCCCCCGGAGCCGGTACCGGCCCCGGAGCAGCCGGTGCTGGAGCGGCAGGAGCACCCGTGGTCTCCGTGTGCGGGGATGGGTTTGTAAGAGTCGTGCGGTTCGCGGAGGGCGGGTTCAAGGTGGTCATGACGGTCAAGCTGGAGGGAAAGGTGCGTGTTTTTGCGTGTTGCGTCTTTCATCGGTCTCAGCGATTCACGCATCACCGAACCTTGCAACCTCACCACACCACCACCCCACCACCCCACCACTCCGCCGCCACACCGTTCACCTTTCCACTTAGATCGGTACTGTCCACGCCTGGACATCCCCCGACCGCATCCTCGTCGGCACCGACACGTCGCACCTCATCCTGATTGAATCGGGCGACATTGTGGCCGAAATCCCGCACATCCCTGCCTCCTCCCACGCGCACTCCGTCGCGCCCGGTGGGACTTTGGGCCACCGCGCGTCGATTCGCCCCAGCGTCAAGATTAGCCAGGGCGGACAGGGGCAAGGAACAGGGCAGGGGGGGCACGGGCAGCAACAGACGTCAGGCCACGGGATTGTGTGTCTGACCACGTTCACCGCCGGGGTGCTTGTGGGCACGTCAGGAGGTAGTGTGGCGGTGTTTGAAGAAGTGGACGGCGCGCGGGGGAGTACCGGTGGTAGTGGGAGTCCCGACCCTGCGGGGGCGGAGAAGAAGAGCCCGTACCGGAAAACAAAGGACGTGCGCATCCCCGACGGCCGCGGAGTCAGTTCCATGGCCTTCGCGCCCACGGAGGACGTGATCGCCGTCGCGACCGAGAGCTCGCAGATCTGGACCGTCCATCTCGAGGCAGTGGATGAAGTCGGCAAGGCCGGCGCCGCTGGGCCCTCGGGGCTGCCAGGGGGGGCTGACACTGTGGGTGGAGCCGCCACAGACGGGGATGGGCATGCGGCGTGCCACCTCCTCCAGACGTTTCACCATGGCCATGTGACGGGTTTAGACACGTGTGTAAGAAAGCCCCTCGTGGTCACATGCGGAATGGATAAGAGCGTGCGCGTGTGGAATTACGTCGAGCATAGAGTTGAGGTCGTCAAGTACTTCAATGAGGAGCCGTTGAGGTGCGGTCGCTGTTGTTTGGGGCGGGGGGTGGGCGGTTTTGGAAGCTTCACACTTTTGTTCCTTCTGGCCTGCCACTGTACAGCGTCGCGTTCCATCCGAGCAGTCTTTACGTCCTCGTAGGATTTGCAGACTGCATCCGGCTGCTTGCAGTCCTGGTCGATGATATTAGGTCGCAATGGGAAGCGCCGATCCGAGGGTGTCGCGAGGTAGGCTGACACTATTTTAATCTTCGCATACCAACATGACTGACGCTTCAACCCTCACCCCCGCTCTCCCGTCGCCACCCGCTCCTCACGCCAGCTCCGATTTTCCAACGGCGGGCAATACTTTGCGGTCGTGCACGGCTCGACAATTCAGATCCACTCGACGTGGACATACGAAGTACTGACCAACCTCCGCGCGCACTCTTCCAAAGTTCGCGCGCTTGCGTTCAGCAGCGACGACTCGCGGCTGCTTTCTTGCGGCAATGACGCTGTGTACGATTGGAACGTCAGGGCCATGAAGAAGGAGGGGGAGACGCTCACAAAGCCGGGCGTTGTCTACTCAAGCGGCGCGTACTCACCCGAAGGGAAGGGGTTCTGGGTTACCAGTTCGGAGCACCTCAAGGTGAATCCCTCCCGGTCTTGTACTGCACTCCCGTTCGAAGAAACCTAACCACTCTCGCGTGCGTGCATCGCGCAACTTTCTAAAATTTCGTGGGCAAAAAGTATGTGACCGACTCTAAAGTGGTGCGAGAACTTCCATGCCAAACGGCGCTGCACCAAATGATCATTTCGAGGAACGGCCGGTCCATGTACCTCGCAACCAAGAAGGGAACACTCTTTTTCACCTCAATGAAGCAACTGAATCCGCACACGGGAACCGCGGGCGCAATGGTGAAGCGGCGAAACTCCATCGGCAACAGTAACACCATAAACAGTTTTTCAGGGACTTCCGTAGAAGATGTGTTTGGGGAGACGACGCTCCACGCCGGCGGAATCACTCGCCTCAGGCTCTCGTTTGATGATCGGTATCTCTTCACCGTTGGGGAGGACGGAGTGTTGGTGGCCTATCGCATCCACCTTCCAGACGACGAAGACGCTGTGGCAGAGGGTGAAACCGTCCCCAATGCGGATGGTGCCTCCATAGGAGGTGTCAAAGCTGCGAAACAACAAGCGCCGCAATACCCTGATGCAAGTGCCGCCGACTTCCCGGACGAGATACTCGTCACCAAGTCGGATCTACGCGAAACTGCATTGATTACGTCGGAGCTTCGGCGCAAGTGCGAAGAACTGCGGGCGGAGAACGAACTCGTGCTCAGGAAAAAGGATGCGCAATACGCTGAGAAAATTCAAGAGCTTGTAGACAAGTTCCAGACAGAAGTATCCTCTCTTCAAACTGTGAGTAAGACCGCATAGGTGTTGCACACATATGTTACATGCCTCATTCCATTGCTCGCACCCACAGGCGAAGACAACATTGCAGGCCGAGCGACAATCGAACCAAGAAAATCATGTTGTTACCCTGAACGAAGTAAAGAACAACAACGCAAAGGAAGTCACGGAATTATCTGCGTCTTTTGCAGCAAAAATTGCGTCTGAGCGAACCAAATTTCAAGACCTAGAACGAGAATTGGTAGCTCAAAAACGGCATCACGAGGAATTGATGGTGTTTCTGTCAAAACAGCATGAGACGCGGAAGCGAGAGCTTGAAGTTATGTATCAGGGGAAGCTCAAAGAGCGAAGCGAAGAGAAAACCAGGATTGAGGAGGCCCTTCGTACAAGTGCCATTGACTTCGAAGCGGAGGTGCTAAACATGGACTCGCACACGGACGAAGAGATATTAAAGTTGAAGGTACAATTTGAGGAAGCTCTTTTGAAAGAGCGCAACACGACAAACAGCATCAAGAAAGAAAACGGAGCGATGAAAGCGAGTTTTGAAAGCGTTCAGAATGACTTGGAATCTCGAAAACAGGAGCTAGCGCGAATTGTACTGGACGAAAAACGTTTGCAAACTGAGATACGAAGTCTCGAGCGGGACGTTGAATCAGTGAAGAAGGAGGTGCGTTTCTTTAGTCATTCACCACGCAAAATCATAGACCAATATTGGCTGTTGCATAGATGCAAGAACGCGATGACACCATTGCAGACAAAGAAAAGCGCATCTACGATCTGAAAAAGAAGAACCAAGAATTGGAAAAGTTCAAGTTTGTTCTCGACTATAAGGTTTCCGAGTTGCGGAAGCAAGTGGAACCGAAAGAAAAGATGCTTGTGGAGCTTACAGGCACTTTAAACGTGAGATACATCGATTTTGCTTCCACCGATCTTGTTCTGGACTAATTTGCTTTCCTGACCATGAATGATTATCAGGACATGGACAGAGAGTTGCAAGGCTACAATAGAAAACACGACGAACTGGATACCCAACTCTCCGATTTGAAAATGAAACTGCGGGCAACCTTGAAAGAGCTCGCAAAAGAAAAACACCACCGAGAGTCAGCCGCTGAAAGTGTAAAGAGAATGTCCATTGACATTGCAAAGATACACGGGATCGTGCGAAGTGGTGACATACATGCAATCAAAGTAAGGCTATCGCGAATCGTGTGCACAGTTGGCGTTCGTTGGAATTGATTTCTTTTATTCTCACAGAGCGCGATCATTCAGTTTCATCATCAGCACTCAACCACGCAAGGATACCTGCCGCAGCAGGGACCATCTCAATCTTCAGTCGAAGGGAACGATGTTGGGGAGCTCGACAACGTGGTCAGAACAGGTCTTACAGAAGAGATGCATCGAGAGAGGAACAACCTGGAGGGTACTTTGAAGAAGTTGAAGCAAAAGCTGGCCAAGCAGCATGATAAACGACTGATAGAAAATGTGAAAATGCAAGAAGAGAATGCGATCCTCCTCAAGTGAGTTAAAATTTTGAGGTGTGAATGTGTGAGCGTAAATCATTTCGATGCCTTCATCAGTGAAATCAACGCCCTCAAAAGAGAGATTCAATCCAGACGGACACGAACGGAGCATTTACAGCACGTTTCCCAGACCATTGAGCATGCAATCTCCCGGTCCGCAGGTAACAAGGACAAATTGGAAGAACTACTCGCCGCAGCGAAGTTGTTCAGACTTCCCACGTCTCATGGAGACGTTGAACTACCACCTTTACCAAAATAATGCACAATCCGATCTGGTTGTATTTAAAACTGAAATTGATTTGTTAACTGTACAGGATTTCGACTGGCTAAAAAGGAAGCCCAACAAATATCCAAACAACTGCTTATTGTGCAGCGGGAGCCTCAGCTTCGCCTGAAAAATATAAGGATATATCAATGTGTCGTGAAACCCGTAAAGAGTCAGTTCGACAAATCCTCACCTTCCTCCTCATCTGCTTCGCCTTCCTCCTCAGCAGTCGCCTATGATACGAACAATAAGTTGAATTCTACACCAAAGCGTTATGTTCGTCACACTCACGTCTTGGTATTGCTGGTATTCGGAAACGAGGTCGTTCATGTTGGACTCTGCCTCGGTGAACTCCATCTCGTCCATTCCCTCGCCGGTGTACCAATGAAGGAACGCTTTGCGTCTGAACATGGAGGTGAATTGATCCGAGATACGCTTGAACAGCTCCTGAATGGCAGTCGAATTGCCAACGAATGTGACGGACATCTTGAGTCCCTTTGGCGGGATGTCACAGACCGCTGTCTTGACTAGAGAGCAAACGAGGGTTAATTTACGATGTGGAGACGAGGGTAGTAAGCAAGCGAGAACTCACCATTGTTGGGGATCCATTCCACAAAGTAGCTGGAGTTCTTGTTCTGGACGTTGAGCATCTGCTCGTCAACTTCTTTCATGGACATGCGTCCACGGAACATGGCAGCGACAGTCAGGTAGCGACCGTGGCGAGGATCGGAAGCAGCCATCATGTTCTTTGCGTCGAACATTTGCTGCGTCAGCTCAGGGACTTCAATGCAGCAATGAGAAAACAAAACAGCGTGATTAGTAATAGAATTGGTGTCAGAAGTAAATAGTTACACACCAGTGAGGGCACGGTATTGCTGCGAGCCTCGCGAAGTAAGCGGTGCGAATCCAACCATGAAGAAGTGGAGACGGGGGAAGGGAACCATGTTCACTGCGAGCTTTCGGAGGTCAGCGTTCAATTGACCGGGGAACCGGAGGCAAGTGGTGATGCCCGACATGACAGCCGACACAAGGTGGTTCAGATCACCGTAAGTGGGTGTGGTGAGTTTGAGGGTCCTGAAACAGATGTCGTAAAGGGCTTCGTTGTCGATACAGAAAGTTTCGTCGGAGTTTTCCACAAGTTGGTGGACCGAAAGGGTTGCATTGTACTTGAAGCGTGGAGGAAATCTTCGGATAAGAAAATGGGAGACGAAATCGCAAAGTTCGTCTTACTGACAGGCTCGACGACGGTGTCTGAGACCTTGGGGGACGGCACCACGGAGAAAGTACACATCATACGATCGGGGTACTCTTCACGGATCTTCGAGATGAGCAAGGTGCCCATTCCTGCTCCCGTTCCACCACCAAGTGAGTGGGTGATCTGGAAACCTTGCAGGCAGTCACACGATTCAGCCTCCTTGCCTGTAAGTTTACAAAAGATGTGAAAAGATTGTCCTTGTCCGATTCAGATTTTGTACTCACGAACAACATCCAAAACGGAGTCAACAAGTTCGGCACCCTCGGTGTAGTGTCCCTTCGCCCAGTTGTTTCCGGCACCGGATTGACCGAAGACAAAGTTGTCGGGCCTTTTAGCAAAAGTTATCGTCATCAGATTACGTTCCGCACGCAGGCATGACTGGCTGGATTGGTTCCTCACCTGAACAGCTGGCCAAAAGGACCGGCACGGACGGAGTCCATTGTACCCGGCTCCAGGTCGACGAGAACAGCGCGGGGAACATACCTTATAAGAGAACATCATCTGAGAAACTCGAAGCGCGTTACCACGAAAATTAACTTACTTTCCGCCGGTAGCCTCGTTGAAGTAGACGTTGATACGTTCCAATTGGAGATCGGAGTCACCGTGGTAAGACCCAGTGGGATCACTGAATGTAGTCCGATAATTACTAAACTTTTCAGGGAAACGAACAGAACAACATAATACGTACACTCCGTGTTCATCGCTGATAACCTCCCAGAATTTGGCACCAATCTGGTTACCACACTAGAAGTGGACGACAATTCACGGATACCGTTCAAATACTTTTCGCTGAAATTTCGATGTTAGATGACATACCTGGCCAGCCTGCAAGTGGACTATGAAGAATTATGTCAGTCGAGAACAACACTCTAAATATTGCAAAGTTCTACTCACCGATTTCTCTCATTGACTCGGTTGGTTGGTGGCGAGGGGCTAACGAGCGGACGGTTTTAGAAAGGTGGCCTAAGACGATGACGGTAGACCGTGATTCCTCACGTTAGTGGTCTTTCTGAGATATTTTGTAATAGGGAGGCGTTATTGAGAGGCGGGGAGGTGGGAGAATGAGAGAGGAAGAGTTGTTAGAAAATCGCAAGATGGCGACGATATCAGCGGATTCGCCGGTATCGCTAGTCCGGGGATACCGTGACTCGCAAAGGACGTTGAGAGTCGATGGACTCCAGGGCCGATGCGTCTGGGGCGCTCGAGTCCGCCGTTTCCAAACCGGCGCTGCCGGCGTCTCACGCCAACAACATGTCAAACAGCAGAATCCCCGCGTCGAGGAGGCGAAGCCAAGAATGCTGTTATCTACGCGCACGCGCGCAATATTCTGCGCCAGCGGGACTCACGGTGTCAATCTGGAGAAGAGCTTGGGCTGGAGGTGGACGCGTTTCACAAGGACCCGGCTAAAAATAAGTCACCCAGTGTCTGAATATTTTGTTGGAACCCAATTTTTCCGGAAATGGATATAAATACAATCCAATGACAGCTAAATCTCCCAACTACCCCGTGGAAATCTTCCATTGAATGTTCCTACAGCATCCACCCGATTATGCGCCTTTGCGAGATATTTCTGGAAGAAAAGCGGACTAACATTAGCTTCCACGATGCGCTTGTTCTCCACGTTGTTGAGGAAACCGGCCATTAATGTGGGGAAGAAGATATCAGCGAGGCGCGGGTCAGACAGGAAGCGAAAAGGAAGTTCGCAGACAAGTTGAAGAATGACTGGGCTTGTTCCAAAACGAAGAAGATTCTGGTTCTCCTGGTTAAAGAGCGAAAAGTATCCCAAGAGGGTTAACAGTTCCGCAACCAGGGCTTCCGCCTCGCATTCCTCTTCTCCAGATATTGTTGTCAACGCGCCCGCGTGCCACGTATGGTAGTGCGACAGCCAAAACACAATCATGTGCAGAAAGTCCGCTCGCAAACTCGAGCTCAAGGTGCTCTGGATCACATCGAGATGATAGCTTGCAATGCTGTTCAGAATACGCATCACGGAGACACCAGCCCGCACGATTTCGATGGGTTGTGGCCGTAGGGTAGCCGCGATGCGGGACGGGCCCGAAAACATGCACAGAGAGTCAATCATTGTAACAATACCTGATGGGAGGAGAACACAATGTGGCTTATGTTAGCAGGGTCAACATCGACAGATATACGAACCAGCTAAATCAGTCTCTTGGAGGACTTTCACAACAGTGTTTTCGCCGCTCTCATGATCCGCCCAAAGTCTGGCAAAAAATGTTGTCATTATGTTACAGCCGCACAAGCTTCGCAAGAGTAACACCACACCTGAAAATTCCTTCCTGCGTTACGAACTCCAAAAACGAAAGAGCGGTTTGCACGAGAAGAAGGATCGGAGCACTGGAACTGAGAGGCCCGTGAACAACCACCAGAATATCTCGCAATTTCGCCACGAAGCCACGTGAAAATAGATATCTAGCAAGAATGAAGGATCAGGTCATGGCAAAAAGGGGGAGTTGGAAGAGCTACCTACTCCAGCATGAATTTCACGGGCACGAAGTCTCCACAAGGCACACGAAACGCAGCCCGAATTACATCCAATGTCGAGGAAAAAGCAGCCACTGTCGTCAAGAGAGCGTCACAATCGGCTAGCAGGGTTTCCGTCGGATTTGTACTGCTCAAAAGAAAGTCGCAAACCCGAGTGGCGGCGTATTTTGCGGATTGTGGGTCCATCCAACGGGATGAATCAAGGAAGTGAGGTACCGCACGCAGAGCCTCAGATCTAAGTTTTGACACTGATTAAAGAGGCGCCCGCTAATATGAAAATGAGCTATAGGCAACCCACCTTTGAGCGAGGGTTACAACCCCGCATTTACAAAAGTCGATGATGGTTGCGACAACATGCTCCTCCGAGGATCTACCTTCCTGGTCGCAAGTTCCACTCAAAACATCGACACTGTCACGTAGTCTCTTGAGGTAGTGCACACTATCAGATGATTCTTTGTTCGAGGCGTTCAGGTTCAGAAGACTCCGAAGGACAGTGATGAAAAGTTCCGAGTGATCCCATGAAGAAGCAATGTCTGCTGAAGAATTTTTTTCCATTCTCTGTTCGGATGAAGAAGCGTCGTAAGAGACTGCACAAAACAAAACAAGGACTGACATTACTTTCCGCTTCTTTGATTTTCTCTTCCCAGCCTTCATCGAATCGGCTACTTCCGAAACAGTATCGCTTGTATGATGGTGGCTTCCTGATGACAACTTTTTAAAGCGCACCCGATTTACTAGTTGTCGAGCAGACCCACGTTCAGTTCACAACACGTACCTCTCCGTCGCAAACAAGACAAAGGTGCTTCCGATTCTCCGGTGCACGTATCGCTGCAACGCGAGATGCTACTTCCTTCGAATGTTCCACAACAGTTCCAGCCTTTTCTTTCAACTGTTCGAGTCTCTCGTCATATCGTTTGGCTGCTTTCTCCGCCTTTTCCTGGAGTTCTCTTTGTCTCTCCTTTTCCTTCGATTCTTGAGAACGACTGAACTCCTCAATTCGACGTGCCTTAGCCTCCTTTTCCGCTTGACGTTGGGTCTCTCGGAGTCGTCGTTCTTCTTGCCGCCGTACCTCCAATTCCTTTTTACGCTCATGCTCTTTCTGCACGAGAGAATACCATGTTTGGAACATCACAAAACAAAATCAGCACCAACGTACCTCCAATCTCACACGCCTCTCCTCTTCCATTTCCTTGCGACGTTCACTGGCCGCTTCTTGAAGTGCTCGGGCTTCAGCCATCTTGCGTTGACGTTCGTCCTCGAGTTCCTTCAAACGTTCCTCCAGTTCGTCTTCTTTCTGTTTGATCTCAATCTTTTTCGTCTCGGCACTAATATACGAAAGTGAGAGGGAAAGGAAGTCTTGCGTCGCAAGTACGTGAAAAGCAAAAGGAACAGTAATAGGTACCTTTGCATAGTCGCTTGCAAAACCTCCTCTGTCTTGGAGCTCTCGTTGAAGCTCCGTTGGCGAATATCCTCGATCAACGACTGCTTGAGTTTTTCGGCCTTGGCTTGTCGCTCTTCCATCTGCTGGCGGAGCTGATTGAGGTGAGCGTCCAAATCCGATTGAATCCGCGCTTTGGATTTTTCTGCTGTAGAATACTTCGCCCTAAAAATCGACAGGAAAGACGGGAAAGTGCCTGCAGCCACCGCAAAAGAGAGTCTGCCGCAGCTCTACCTTATTCTTTCGGTCTTGCTTTGTAATCGCCCTTCGCGTAATTCTTGTGCCTTTTGCTGTTTACGCTCTAGGTCCTCGGGCGTCCATCGCTTTGATGTTTCACTAGCACAAGAGATCACTATACCGTCAAAACCATGCTTCAATCTTGTACATACTTATCGTTAAACGATGTTCCATTTCTTCCTCTGCTGCGAAGTGCTGGTGTAATACCATCTTGTGCATTCTCAGGCGATTCGGTTTTTGTGGAGTCGACTGAGTCTAAGTCAATCCAAAGGACAGACGGCGGCATTTTCTGTCCAAATTGTACCATTTTGTTCTCGGCATTATTCCGATGAGTGAACACAAATTTTTCGCACCTGATCCTCTTCTTCGATTGGCTCTTCCTTGTGCAAATCGTTTGTAGTAGGGCATCCATCTGCAAGAGAACACTCCACTGTTAGAGACGATGGCGGAGTTGCCACGCTGATCACTGTTTGCGGTTCTTGTGAGTCACTATCTCGTATCGTTCCAGATGTCCCTTCCTCCTCCCCTCCCCCTTCCTTCTCTTTTTTCGTTTTTAACACCTGCAAAAGTCTGCTTTCGAACTGACGAAGTAGCGCAAGATATTCCGTAGCTTCCTCTGCGCTAACTTCGTCCTTCGAACAGAAATGCAACATCACTTGAAGGTGGTTTTGAAAGGTGGCCGTCGAAAGCACAGAAGATGTGTGGTCCAGGTGCAAAGACAGTGTGGTACTAGTGGTTTCTGAATCCTCCAAAGACAACGACTGCACTGAGTGCTGCGTTTGGATTGTCTGCGGGCGATCTTCTTTCAGAGAAAATATAACATCCACAGAGTTTGTGGACGGACTCCGCTTTCCCTCCAAATTTAAGGATTTAGAACGCGATGTTTGTCGTTTGAGAGCTGTTTTTCCTGATGCCAAAACAGAAGCATACGAGTTCATTCTCAGCGGGATCTCCGCTTTGGTAGCTTGAGGCGCCTGTGTCGTAGTAGACGTCTTTGCAACATCCAGTTTGGGTGTAGAGTCGGGGTTTGACCCAACTCGTCGCAGTCCTCCAGAGCTGCCTCCTAAGTGAGGACCTCCTATACTAGATACCGGTTTTCGCATCACTGGACTGTGGGCTCCCTTTCCTGTCTCCTTTTGCGGTGACATGGATGGCCGGGGCTGCAATCGTGCTCCTGGACTTGATTTGATGGTTTTGACGGTTGTCCACTCTGCATCAGTGCTTTTCTTCGCCATGTCTACAGTAGAAGACTTAGCGACGGGCGAAAGAGGTTGGGTCAACGGACTGATGGAGGGACGGTCAACGCCCGTTTCTTCAGAATGATTTCCACCGATCACCCACGCGCGAGACGCTCTCTTCGTAGGCTGATTTGAGCGGAGAGGGTCTGAGACTAACATTGATGCATTCGAATTGTTAGAATTGTGTGTTGAGATTAAATTCCTTCCGGTTTTTATACATCCGAATTTGGGGATTTAATTGCAAAATGTGAAAATCCATTAGAGTGCATACCGCCTCTACCCATGGGAGCCATGCCACGCCGCGCTGTTGGATAGTCCCGGCCTCGCCCACGATCTCTACCACCCCTCGGCCGATCGCGGTGCCAATCACGTCGTTCACGGCTTCGACTGCGACTATCAGACCTCCTCCTCCTCGGCGGGGATCGCGAACGTGAACGACTACGACTTCGACTCCTGCTTCTACTCCGAGTTCTACTTCGGCTGCGAGTCCGTGACCGACTTCGAGATCGGCTCCGGGAGCGACCCCTCCTCCTTTTCGGACTTGTCTGGGAATGACTTTCATGAACACTTGATTTCCAACCGGGATTTGACAACATCGGAGCGCCCACGGATGCTGAAGGAATTAAAGTTGGACTATTCCACATTGAAGTGACATTTGGCAGACTTGGTGCTGTTGGTGTGATCGTGCTCTGAGGAAGAGGAGCGAGAGGTGAAAATCCGATGGGTAACACCGGGGTAAGACTCTGGCTGGGAAGCTCCGAGGTGGCTCCAAACGCTGGCACAGCGGATGGATTCGAAATCCCTGCAGTCGAAATTCCCGCGATTTGAGCTAAACTCTGAATTTGCGACAGAAGTGTCGATAATGATTCGCTCGACATGTTATTCAGAACCTCCAAATTCGGCTGAAGTTCTGAACTCGGGCCAGGGGTGTGCGCCGAAGCCGTTCTCTGCATCGGGACACTCAGAGGACCTGCAATAAGAGGAGCTGGTGGAATGGTTGTAAAAGTACTAGGTGGCATCCCACTGATAGCAGTGGGAGCCAGATCTTCAGCGGTTTGCTGAACGGCGGTAGCGACCGCTGCTGGGGGACTCCTTACTCGTGGATCAAATAAGTTGGCGTTTGCATGCCCGGCGTTCTGTACACTGAGTGGCGGTGATGAAGTTTGTGTAACCGTCTGAGCCTCTTTGGAGGGAACGGTCTGTGGTATTGGTTGAATAGGTGCCGTAGGTGCAGTGGGAATAGCAGATGTCTGCTTCAGAACAACAAGTACTACAAGAAGAGTGTTTTTGCCGAAAGTTTCTTTTCGTGAATACCCTTCCATGGACGAGAGAAAGCGAGGAAATCTATCTCCTCTCGCAACAGGCACAATGTACACATCTTTCAACACAGCATGCCGAGCTGTTACAACTCCGAACCTTGATCGCGAATGGAAATAGTCGAACATTTGTCCATATCGGGTGGAAGAGCGGTCATCTGCATTGTTATCAGGTTCCACCTCCAAGAGTATGACCCCCTTTGAGCCAGTACGCATCGTCTTGACAAGATAATCGGCGACTCGATCCGGTGCAATGCGTCCATCGATGGAAAGCTCTTTTGAGAGAATGTCGTCAAATTTGACGACACCGGAGGGGCCGTCAGAGAACACCACTTCGTTATGTCGCATAGTCACTTGACCACCAATCTGATGAAAGGTACAGTGAACAGTTTCCGTTTGAGGCATGGAAAGTGATCCTCTCCATACTGTTTGTCGTGTCTCCGAGCCTTCTGTGTGCATGCCAGAGTGTTCCTCACTCGGCGATTCGTGGGAGGGGTCCCATGCCGCATCAAAAGCGTCATACACTTCACTCTCCCCTCCGCCCTCATTGCTGTTGTCCAATCGGGCGAGGAGATCATCTATACTGGCTTCCGCTTTAGTTTTCTCGACGTAAGAGTTCCTCCTCTCTGGATAGTGTTCCTGTGAATGATCCGACAACGGCTCGTCTGTAAAGTTCAATGAGGTCGCTCCAATCAGAATATCTTCCGAACTGTCCACACCCCCGAACGACGATTTGGCGGTCCGTGGTGAGTTGACTCCCTCCGTGACATCAGCTTCCTTGCTATCAGGTGACGTCAGCGTGGAAGAGTTGAGGTTGACATCCCCAATCCCGGACAGGGTCAAACTTGAAGCCGATGCGCCCACTGAAGAGGCCGATAAAGTGGATTTAAGAGTTTCACCGACATCCACTTCCATTTCCCCTTTATGTGTCTTAACAACTCTCCGCCCATCTGGTGCATCCTCTCCTTTCCGAATGACAATTTCTGCAAGACTCTTTTTCCTAATCTCTTCAGCGAGTTCTTTAATGGCATCGCTCGCCATCTCGTCACTCGTAATAGTAGCCAGCCTCGCGGGGGTGATCTCACCAGTTACGATGCGGTGGCGAAGAGTTTTATTGCTCGTGTCCTTCAGATTGGTTCTGAGAGACCGATATTGCGCTTTATATTTGTCCCCTGGGTCACGCTTTGACCCTTTTTTCTCCGTCTTATGATCACTTTGCGCAAGAAACAGTTCCTTCTCAACCTCCGCGGCAAAAGATGCCGGATCGTCAAGTGGCACAGCAGCAACAAAATCTGTGCTCTTCAAAGCTTCATCGAAAATTTCCGTGAATGTGTCCGTCAGACCTTTGCGGGCATTCGCCCGGAACTGGTCCTCCGTCGAGGTGAGCGCCGATGAAGTACCAGGAGTCTTCGGGGTTGACGGAGTTGGTGTGCTTTTGAATGGCTCCCCTACAGTTTTAATAGAAGGCAGATGCTCTCCCTTTGCGTTCTGCAAAGCGGGAGAAAGGTTAAAAGTTGAAAAAATTATGAGAGAACAATGGTCAAACGTACCTTGCTCCTATTTATCTCGGCGGTCGATTTTGAAACCAATTTCTTCCCTCTTCTCGTCCTTTCGGTGTCATCTTCGTCGACGTAGTCCTCTTCCCCGTCGTCCTGCTCCTCGCCGTCCACGTAATCATCAGACTGATCGTCCATTTCCCGATCTTCTCCAAACGGAGTTGTGGTCTGATGCTCAATCAAGTTGTCGTTGTCATCAGTAACGATCCGCCCGGACTTGAGCTTCTTTCGTGGGGAAGCGGTATCTAAAGTAGGGGCGATTTTCAAGCGTTAGGTAAACCGACGGCTCACAAGCTGACACGGTTAGAGGATGGTTCACAGCTCAGGACTCACCAGCTGTAACCGCCGACCGTTTCCTGGCAACTGACCCTTGTTCTGGAGGTCGTTCGACTGCCTCCCCGTTTGCCTCGTGATCTTCTACGCAAAGATGGCAAACATAGTGAAAATTTCTGTCCCTTGCTTGAGACTTCCGGAGCCCCACGCAGGTGAGATGGAACCTAGCGATTGTACTCAGTACAGCCACAGAACAGAACAGGAAGACAGTCTGGAACACCCACCATTCCTCACACTCTTCGCATTGAAGCATAGGTCTCCCATCGTCAGCTCCTCTGCAGGTACAATAAACCATATCCCCCGATTCATTGTATTCCTTCGGTACGGGTTTACGGCGACGATTTGGAGCAGCTTCTTCCGATGTTTCAGCTACAGCAGGGGCGATAACTGATTCCAAAGCCGAAATTCCATTGGTTTCCGTTTCTTCGCCAGTGCTATGTGTGACGGTAAGATTGTCATCCGCTTCCCCCTCCAGGTGTTCCCCTCGCCTGGACGGTGACCTTGCTGTCCTTCGAGTACTTCTTCGCGTTGCAGATTCTCGTGTCGTCTTTGGGGAGTTGTCATCCTTTGGAGTGCGTATCGTTGGTTTGGATGTGTTTACGACTGGAGCTTCGGATTGCTGAGGCGATCCCTCTTGGGAAGGCGAAGCGGTCTTTACGGCACTTTGCCGCGTTGAGCGTCGCATTGGAAGGCCGCGGATCCCTTCAAGTGTCTCCGTGTGCACTTTTTTCCCTTGGTGACTCGGAGACCTGGCACTGATGGAGTTGCAAGCACCGCAGTACCGTTTCAACCGCTTTGCTTTCGGCTCTAGATAGAATCTTTCGCTCTTTCTACTTCTTTGATCTCCTTCTTGCAATCAAATGTGAAAAGTAGCCCGAGTATATGCACAAAGCGCACTCCCAAATGTACAAATCTATTTACAGTAGTAGATTTAATCATACACCTTCAATCCTCATCCGATAAGTCATCTCCTGTGGATGGGCGGTTGTTCGATGTGCGACGCGTACCACTGTCATTCTCACCCCCATTGATGTCCTCCATATTCCCTGCAGTAGATAGCCGATTTCCTGTGACCAGGTAGTTTGAGTTTTATCCATCACGTTAGTAAATGGCTTGGGTTTGTCAGAGCTCTACAAAACGACGCACTGATGATGTCTGCGATAGAAGACTGAGTCTTCCTCTCCAGCTTCGCACGTTTCTTTTGAAGATCTCGTTTTAGGTCCCAGTTCGCTTTTCTGGGCGCGAGGTTAAATATATCCTAAGTGCGTGATCCACAGACGTTGCAGTGGGGATGAAAGGCAAATCGCAACAAAGAGAATGCTCACCACCTCCTTTTTCCTTTGATCTTCCTGATCCAGGGCCTCTTTTGCAAAGAGCGCGACCTCCTCTTCAAGTGTTCGTTGCTGATGGTTCCTTTGAATTCAAGCGACAATTCACCATGAATAAAGGTTGAGAGTACGTGGTAAACATGTCGCGCGGTAATCACCCTCCGATGACAAATGTTTTTGCCGGATTGTGGTCCCGTTCATAGGCGGTTCGATGTCTATTGGCAACACCTTCCCCTTTGCGAACATCTGAGGATCTGGCAACGGGCGTTGGGAGCCCTAGCTTCTCAGCTCTAAAAGCGAGGAGTCTATCCTTCCGTTTCCTCGCCTCGTCTTCCAGAAGATTGATTGGCAAGGACATATTGTTGGGAGCCGAGCGGAAATGCAACCAAAGCACTCAAGTCAACTTCTGTGAACCGAAACCCGTTTCAACAATCATCCTTGAAGAAGAGCTTTCGTCAGTCGACAGTAGTCGTCAACCAGAATTCCGGAAGGATTCCATCACCCCCATAACCCCGCAACTTTGCTCCCACCATCCTGATTGACGTTTTCCGTGATGGCCGCCGCCGTTGACGCTGCTCAGCCCCCAAGCAATAAACGCCGTTTATCGACGGGTCCTGATGAAGAAACAGACGAGAACCAAGCCATGCAGGGACAGCCTCATAACCCATTCAAGCTCACACCACCAGCGGAAGCAGAATTGTTTGATTTCAAGGCGTTTATACGTGAGTACAGTTCCTCCATTGTCTGTAGGACATTCAAAGATGCTTCCACTGATGTTCCATGCAACAACCATGACTTTTTACGTCGAATCATGCGGCGTTAACCAGTGGATAATCAGGAATACAAAATTGGGGAGAATCTTTCAATTCTCTCAACTGAGACCGAGCCATATTACGGCGAATTGCTTCGCATACAAGGTGAGAGGGTGTCGCTGTTGTAATTCAAGCAAACGCTCACTGGAGTCCAACAGCAATGAAGAACGATCGGCGGAACGTCTACCTGACGATGCGATGGTATGCCGCATGGAGATCTCCGACCTTGAAAATTTTCAATAACGAAGCGCTTTGATATCAGGTTTTATCGTCCACATGAGATAATCGGAGGTCGACGGTGGGATTCGATGGTGACACGCACATTCGCAGACAGACCTGATGTATTCCCATTCCAGACCTTATCACGGGGAAAATGAACTTCTTAAGAGTGTCGACCACACAGACCGTATCCATGGTGCGTTAGCTGTGTGTCTCCATACAGGGTTTGCAATGACTGAGAGGCGTCCCTACAAGTGGCGAGTGTGATTGGTCCCTGTCATATTGTCAACTTGGTTCCTGGCGCGGAGAAGGAGATAACTGGGTTTTACTGGCGTGAGGAGTACACGGCCGTCAAAGGCAAAATCCTTGTGAGAACCTGCAAAACGAACTATCACGTTTATTTTTAATGACTCGGTACCCTTCATTAAAGACGGAACTCCCAAGGTACTGCACCTGCAGTCTACCAGAGAATCCAGACCTTCCTCTCATCCAGTGCGACAGCTGCGAGAAGTGGTTCCATGGTGATTTCTTACATTGCTCTGTCGATTGTGCTCACCCTCTGAATTGCGTTCTCACTACAACACAGCTGACTGTGTAGGTTTTGTGATGGAAGAGTTCAAGGAAGAAGATCCCTGGTACTGCCCCGAGTGTGAGGATGCTGGAGTTGGAGAAGGATCTGGAGGTAAAGGGCCTGTGAAAAAGCAGCACAAGACTGCTGCAGGGAAGGCGAAACCAACGAAGAAGCAAGCATCGAAATGATTTTGTACATACCATAAATTTTGTTTGATTCTATTATGCGGGGGGGGGGGGAGTGATTGGGGGGGATGGTAGAACCACCGAAACCCAACAGTCCACATAATTTATCATGTCGACCGAGGATTCTACAGCCGAGAAGACTCGCAAGAAGCGTCGATGGGATCTGACAGATACAGGAGAAATAACCCAGCCGATTACGCCTCCCCGTCCTCCTGAACAATCCGGGAAAGCTGAAGTGCAAACCGAGAAGGAGAAGGAAAGCGATTCGGACGACGCGCGGCTATTGGCAGCACAAGCGGCTGCACGGCTGGTAGAATCTAAGGGTATTGGAGTCAAATCACAGGTTCGTTGGCTCGCTGCGCTGCGGAATCGTTCAAAGTCCTCGCTCAAGCTTCATCACAGGAGCCTCTCCCAACACCCGCGGTAAAACGATTCAAAGCCAGCGGCGATGGTGAATTTACAAGAGATATTGACATTAATGACCTGAAGAACCGCTACGTTCTGACGAAGAGCGAATCTCAAAAGGTTGTGAAGGATTACAGCGGAGCGGAGTACGTTTTTTCACACTCCTTCCATCTCCTACGATTTGGATCTTATATTTCTGGTAGCATCGTCACCCGTGGACGGTACTACCCGGACCGAAAGCTCGCCGACAAAGAACCACCCCTGTTCTTGCACATTACCGCGACAACACAAGAGGCCCTTGACAAAGCAGTGGAAAAGGTTCAGGAACTGATAGATGCGGGATTCGGGCCTGCCCAAACCGATGGCCTCTCGGGAGGGTATGGGGACTATAGTCGCGGAAACGTGAGAAAGTGGTTTCCATTCTTAAGGGTTGCAACATTCATGCCAACGGTGACTTTTCTAGCGTCGTGATATGTTCCAAGACAAAGTCTACGTGGAGATTGACGATAAGATGTTCTCCACACGAGCAAAAGTTGTAGGTCCTGGTGGACAATATGTCAAACATATCCAGAACGAGACGAGTACACGGGTGCAACTGAAAGGCCGAGGCTCTGGCTATATTGAAGTGAGCACGCAGAAAGAGGCAGACGATGATTTGCACGTACACATCTCGTGAGTGTGTCTATTTTGTTTGCAAGTGATCACTGGTCCGAGCCAACATCGCTCGCTGTAGAGGGCCGAGTGCAGAGGCAGTCCACAAAGCAAAGCTCCTCGTTCAAGACCTGGTGGACACCGTCAAGGAAGAATATCAGAAGTGGAAACAGGCGCGAAACGCACCCCCGATGCGACCTGCCGGAATTCCGGGGCAGGTGCGCGATATTTGTTTTGAGCGCCTCGTGTGTGTTTGCTTACATAGAGAGGGAAACCTCCTTCTCTTATGATGATGCATGTTGTCTGTACCTGTTTCATTTCGCGCGTCTGCACTGAAAAAATCTTTGCCCTTTTCTCCAAAAGCCATATGGCGTTCCTACCGGCGGCTACATGCCACAGCAGGGATATGGATACCCCCAGGGCGCCGCGTACCCCGGAGGTCCTGCCGCGAGTTATGCGCCAGGGTACTATGCTCCGCAGGCTGCTCCCATGCAACCGCCTTCGCAGGCCCCACCACCAGGCGGACAAGCGGGTGTGGACCAAATGACAGCGTACTATCAGGTGAATTTTGATGCGTTGTTCACTCGATCAGCTCTCGAGTGTGAATTAACATCAACTATGATTTGCAGCAATATTACGCGCAGTGGTACGCCTCCTACGGCCAGCAACAAGGTGGAAACCCTGCAGGGCAACCGGCTCCGCCAGGTGGTTCCGAGTAAGAATCTAAATATAGACTACATACGCCACACGCACGCGTAGAATGTCACTCGTGTATGCAATGCAAACTACCAAAGTGAACATTTGATGCCTCAGGTCGCTTCTGTGGGCGCAACAACCACGTCCAACGTAACATCCTCTCCATGTATGGTGACGGAGAGACGGTGGGTCCCGTACTGTCTCACCCGGTCGACGACGCCTTCCGCTTCCGACGACCCGAGAAATCGAACTCCATGTTCCTCCGCGGACAGGACAACGTCATGTTTCGAACGCAGTAGCTCTATCACGTCGGATACTGACACGGAGCCAAAAAATGAATCAGAGTCTTTCGCCCTTGGTACTCGGTGGAATATGAGAGAAGGAGTGGAAGAGCTTAGTGCCGCTAGCTTTTCCAGGATGTCCTTTGATCGATTTGAACGCTCTACGGCTTTCTGAAGGACCCCACCGTCTTTGCTTGCACGTTCTACAGGCGACATTTTCTGCTTCAGATAGGAAGCAGGGAAGACAGGCTTGCCTGCAGTGACAACCGAATAAACAAACTGGGTCCACCTTCCTGAGCCTGGAACTTACCTCGGCGATCTGTTGGTAGGTATACAGCTTTTTTCCGGGGAAGTAAGTGCCTAGCATGGGTTCCTATGGTATGATGATTCCAGTCAGCCTCAAATCATTCTCATTCAACTTCTGTAGCTCACTGTCGACTGCCACGATGTCCCCCCTTTCTCCCAGAGATTCCACTGGCTTCGTCAATTGGACGTACACTGGCGCTTTGGCCACGAATCGCTGTCGCATGGCGTCAATCCTCACAACCGCCAATCGTGATACGCGCATGTCCACGCCCACCTGCTGAATAAGACACAACGCTGTTGTGGCGCAGGCGAAGCTGCACACATCCCGTACGGGCGGAGTGCGGAGGTGCATCTTCAGCTCGTCTTCCTCTAGTTTAGCGCTAATTTTTACTCTATTCAACTTTAACTTTTTTTTCCTCCCTCCACCTTCATTGCTGACCACGGCAAAGGAATGAAATTGGAGAGGAGCGCATAAGCGTCCTCAGATTGATAAATTTACTGTAGTCGTTACAGTCGCTAAAGATTGGTTCCGAAAAAGTTAGAACCCATCGCCAAATTCGTTCACGGCTTTCCTTCGGGCTAACGCTGCGAGTCCCATTTTCTTTGGTGGCACGGCCTTTTTCCTCGTTGCAGATTGTGCCTTGCTACCGCCTATAGAAATATCACCAGGACTGTCTCGCAGACCAAAGCTTTTTGCAACATGCCCGAGGTGAAGTTTTCGCAAGTGAAAAATGCTCCTCTGTGCTGCTGGATGTGTGGAGTAAGCACGAAGATGTGCGGTGTATGCAGAGCGAGAAAGTTTTAGAAGCTGGAGAGTGAATATATCAGATGTCACAACGACCCACCGAACAGAAGGTAGCATTAACCCACTTCAGGATCTTCAAGGGTGGCTCTTTCCACCATCATTTGCAGATTTGTGGCGTTAACCTCCCATTCCGCAAATCCTTTTGAATTCACCTTTGCAGGCTGCTTCCTCCAGTCTTTCAAACCCTCTACGACGACAGTCTCTACCACCATGCGTTCGACCAACATTCCCCTCTTTTCCAAGACAGAGACGTAGTCGGCCTCTTCCGGCGATATGAAAATGACCGCCTCTCCGTTCCGACCTATTCGAGCAGTCCGTCCCACCCTGTGCACGTACTCCTCCACATCGTGCGGTGGATCCAACTGAACAACCAGAGCGACATCTGGAACGTCAAGTCCACGTGCGGCGAGAGAGGTGGAAACGAGGACCCCGTTTTGCGCCGAGACAAAAGTTTTGAGAGCAGATGCTCGAGCGGCAGGTGTCAAACCTCCATGCAGCTTGGTGACGGGGGCTCGAAGGAAAATTGAATCACGGGTTGGAATATCTGGATCCTCTTCCCTTTGTTCCTTTGCATTCTTCCGGACGTCCGCCCCTATAACTCCAGTCATCACTTTCCAAAGCCATTCCGCAACGTCTTGCGCAGCTACAAAGACAACACACTTCCGGCCTTTCAAACTTGCCCGTCGTAGAAGGGAGGCAAGAGCCACAAGTCGAAGCTTATACGGTGCGGGAATATAAAGTTGGCGAAGATGTGCAGGAGTGGCAATCAAAGATCCAGCCTCGTTTAACCTGCCCGAGGTATTGGAGGTCGCAGGTTTCTCCAGAAATCCTCCAGACTGCGTGGCGGGGAGGGGCGCTTCAGAACCGGCTTTGGCATCAGAAGCAACCCAGTCTTTCACTCCGGTTTCAGTGACAACCACAGTCTTGGTTTTCATGAGCCACCCTGCCATTTTCGCCACCCCTGCCTCTACTGTTGCCGAGCACAGAACAATTCTTCGCCTGCCAGGAAGGCTTGCATCCCAATCTCTGGAGAGCCCTTTTCGTTCTCCCCCGCGCCACATCTTGTCCAATATTCGCACGCATTCCTTTATATCTTCTTCCAAGCCCTCTTCCACGAGTCGATCAGCTTCATCCAGCACAAGCCACCGCACGTTGGACACATCCAGCGCCGCCGTTGTTCGAAGGTGGTCAAGCAGTCGTCCAGGGGTACCGATTAATATTTGAGCACCACGACGAAGACGCGCCTTCTCGGACTTGCGCCGCGCACCACCGATAAGGAGAACGGGTGTGAGCCAATGCGCGGGTCGGTGTAAAGGGTCCGTCGCGCTCTGAATTGCTGAGGTTCCTTTTGTTTCGGAATCGGACTCGTCGTCGTCCTCCTCCTGCAGCGCAGAATGACTTTCTTTCGCCTTTCCACCACCCCAGTTCACAAGGCTTCCAACCACGTCACATATCTGTCCAGCCAGCTCCCGTGTCGGGGCAATAATGACTGCCAAAACCCCAGTCCTGTCCCTTCTTGCCGCAGCGCCTTCGATCTTCAGCACCGAATCAACGATAGGGGCAAGATATGCCAAGGTTTTTCCGGACCCTGTTGGCGATTGTATGAGTAAGTCCCGGCCCGTCGGATTCAGTAGGAGGGGAAGAGAGTGTCGCTGGACGGACGTCGGAGTGGCAAGTCCGAGTTTGGTGCTCACGTGGCTGGAAAGGAATGGCGCGATACCTAAGCTTTCAAAGGACGAGCCGGCAAACAGGGGAGCATTTGGTGCCCGTGCTGATGAGTCATGATCCACTTGGAGCGATTCCGGCATGGTAGGATTGGATGAAAACAAGGAGGAGACAATCGTTTTGGAGCCGCCTCTCCGATCTGGTGCAGTCGACTTTGATGAGGGAGCGCTGCGTTCCTGTGGATTGGCCTTGGACCGACCAACACCAACACTGACCGTTGCTGTAAGCTTTCTCTTCTTGGGTGATGGGGGAGCATCAGCGCCACTTTCCGGTAAGGGAGCTTGTCTCTTCAGTTGAGGACCTTTATTGGAGTCACCAGAGGCATCAGTGACCGGGAGCTATTAGAGGGACTTTGTTCATCATCTGCCACTACGAGCGCTGGAAAGGGCAGCGATCGGGCTTTTCACCTTGTCCGTGGTAGATTCTGATCGTCCGATTTTTCCCTTTTGCCCTCTTGAGATAGCTGCCTTCACTGCGAGATGTCGGCGCTTCCAAGACCCCTTCATGCTCGCCTTGGACCGCACAGTCCCCTTTTTGCTGCCATTTCCCGATGCAGAGCTTTTGGCTATATTGATCAGAAGCCCATCATCGTCCATCCTGAATGATTTCGAGCCAAAATGGTGAACGAGAGGTGTACAATGTAAAAACAAAAATGTTAGTAATCTTTTCAATCACTAATTTCCCCTCCCCCTTCTTTTCCCCCTCCCTCCTCCTCCAGCAAATCCTGGGCAGGTGGCCCATCATCTTGAAGAGTTGAATTTTGAACCAGTACTTGCTTGCCATACGCCTCGGCAACTTTCCAAAGATGATGGGTGAGAACGCCTAAACCAACCTGTCCGGAGAAAACGTAGATATACATACTTTCCATCGACGTTGTAACATCTTCCAGTCCCTGTGAGGTTGCAAAATCACATGCGTACAAACGGGCCACATCTGCAGGTGCTCACCTTATCCGTTCGCACTCTCACAAAGCGGGGAAAGCGAAGACTGACCCCTCGGCCAGATGTCGGCTCCACAACACCTCGAGCAGCTGAATGTGTTGGAGAGAGGGTTAGGTCCGCCCCACGGATCTCCCAGCTCCAACATTTACCAGCAGGGTTTCCCATAAGTCAATGTCAGATGGTTCAAAGTTTGATGCCACCTACATGTGCACAGGCTCGAACCACATATCCGGAGTCAAGTGATCGTCCACCTCATACCCTGATGGTCGTTTTGGGCTTATCATCCCATTCTCGCGAGTGAAAGCCTGGGTGGTGTTCGTAAAAAGACATATCAACTCCGAACACAATATCAACATACCGTGAGCTGTTCCCGGTAAAAGTCATCGGTGAACCCTGACATGACCTTGCACACAGACTCATAACGCTCGGTTTTGGGATTCCAACAGGCGAGCAGGAACGCTACACGTCCGGAGCGGACCATTCAACGTTTGTTGAGCGAAACGTCATCCAATCGCACTCACGACTGTACCATCCAGCCTTTCGACCGTTCCCCCACCAAGCTCCAATAACGACAAGATCAAAAGTCCGGAAAGAGTCGGAGTAATCCTTTTTGACCTTGAGCCACGAGTTGCAGCGCTTGTCTTGTGGGCATGTGCACGTTGAAAACCCCGGGGCAACAAGGAAAGCAAGTGACGCGACGCTTACCAGGTTCGTACGTCGCAAGGAGAGCGCCTCGCTCGGCTTTCTTCTCCTCCGGCGGTTCGTCAAGCAGTTTGAGCATCAGACCCTCCGCGCCTCCTGCTAACGCGTCTGAGAGAAATGTTTCGACGTCGTCCTGTGCGGCGTCAAGCAATTGATTGGTAAACTGAAATCGGTGGCGAACGGGGGAGAAGGAGGCATGTAGTAGGTGAAGCTTGTAAAGTGAGTGGACAAGAGAAGCAGTTCAGCTTGGTTCGGCTTTTATGCACAGCGTGAGAAAAGATGAGTCCACACACCCGTTCTCGCAAAGGCTTCTGCATTAGCGATTCACCATTTAAGTAAAGAAGGTCAAACGGATACACTAACAGGTCGTTATTACTTTGTCACTTTCAGTCCAAGCCCATCTCAGCACCCACCGCAAACATCCGACCCCTTCAGATCCGCAAGCTCGCCTTGCGTCTTCTTGGGCCTATTCGAAAGCACTTGAAACGGCTTATGCTTCCCTGTCTCGCCGTCGATTGCCACGATCTCCGCGTCGAGGATGAAGCTCGAGGTCGTTGGCACGCATGCCTGCGGGATCATGTTCACGACGTCGAAGAACTTGCCCGTGTTGTTCTCGAGGTGTCTCGAAAAGATGGTGGCCACGCCTCCGCCCCAGTGGATCTGCGCGCGTTGGCCGTCGTACTTCCAGTCGGCAACGTACGATAGGCCGTCGAGCTTGTCGAGGGCTTCGGGCAGGTCCTTTGTGATCTTGCCCAGCATGGGACGGATGGGGATGTGCAAGTGCACGCGGAGACGCTCGGACAGGGTGAGTGGGTCGAACTGGGGATCGAACAGTGCGGGGACGAGAATGTCCCAGCTTGGACACTGGCAGGAAAGATGTCCGGCCTGTCGCTTCAAGCTCATTTGCAAGCCGTAGTAAGCTCCAGCGACTCACCACAGACCAGCAGCTCCTGAGCACAGCTTCCATCTCCTTGGTCCGCTCAACGACCTTGTTCCACGCACCTCGTCGCTTGCCGCCTTGTGGATCGTCCCACTCCCTGTTGGCCACTGCGGCCTTGGCCAACGCACCAAGCAGGGTAAGCTTGGCTGTTCCCGAGCGCAAGTTTCCCGTGAGGATGCGGACGAGCCATCGGACTTCCTCACCCTGTGCGGCGGACAGCAAACGCTGGATGCGCTGCTGCCGCGTCGCTTGGGAGTTGGCACCCTTGAGCTGGGCGAGAGAGCGGAGGGTCGTGAATACGGATGAGACGGTGAGCGGGGGGAGTTTGAACTGCATGGGTTTTGGTTTACACTCGTGAGTTTGTGGTTCTGCGTTAACCCGAGACCCAAGGGCCAAGCGCTCGGGCTCACCAGGGTTGTTTGCTTGATCTTCATTTCCATGACGGCATCTCCAAGGTCGCCTTTTTCATCTAGCAATCGTTTCACCTCGGCTGTCGTCACACCGCTCACTTCACGCGCCGCTTTCACAATGACTTGACCTCCGACTCCGAGCTCTAAGCCCTCGAAGCTCGGAGCGACCGTGCCGGAAAGCAGGTAGACTGCGGAGAGTATGTCCGCGGGGAAATGCAATAGTACGGAGCGAAGAAGGTTGGCGAGGGCGTCGGACGCTGCGATCCGGCCTTTGTCGAGCGAAATCGAGCGGAGTGATGAGGCGATAATGGCTGCGATGTGGGGCGTTTGATGAGGTGTGGTATTATAAATCATGTAAAACGAGCGTCAAGATGCGAGGATGGTTTTATCACATGAAAGAGCGTCGAGATACCTACCGAACGGTGTTGGTTTTCCGCTTTGCCAGTACGGCGGAAGAGCTTTCGGATCGTACGACTGGAGAGATACCTTGACCGAATGAGGTGCCGCGGACGATTGCGATGCGTGCACGCCTATGACGGACTCAGTGACAGGCTCTTTCTTCAGCGAAGACGGGGAAGACGGCCCTTGCTGGGTCACTGCAAGCTTCGTGTCCAGTTCCAGTTCCAATTGCGCGCCCTTTCTGGTGGGCGAGGTGGCTTCCGGTGACAGTGAAATAACATCGTCATCGCCGCCCTGGACTGAGATCTTTTCTTCCGCGATGCCTGTCTCCTCGATTAAAACAACGTCATCGTCAAGTGGATCGCTGTCGATTGCGACTGTTTCTCGACGGGATGCGGAGTCGGATTGCGCGAGCTTCTGTGCCTTCGAAGGCGAGAAGAATTGGAGTAGAGTTGCCTGTGATGGAGGCTGCTTTCGTTTCTTGGGCGGCATCACATCTGCAATGTGTGCAGCTTCAAATGCGAATCTCACTGAAATTTGTCATGGCCGCAGCAAGCACAACTAAAATCAAATCTTTCCATGGCACCGAAACGTCCGCTCCCTTCAGCGGCACCGTACACGACCTCGGCGCCCATCGGCGACCAATCGTCCACAAAGCTCCCCCAGAAACGATACTATCGCCAACGCGCCCATGCCAATGTCTTTGCAGACAACACCTACGACTACCCCCTCCGTCCCGACCTCATGGATTGGTCCTCGTACTACCCAGCCTACTTTGAAAAGACGGCATCGAGTGCCAATGAGGCCGGTGAATCCCTCGCAGGCACGGGCACGGACCAAGACACAAAAATGGGCAATGGCGAGCAATCGACAAATTCAGACCACCAAGAGCCGAGCGCCGGTGAATTCGCCGATAGGAACATGAAGGTGGAGATCGCGGACGTCGGTTGCGGGTATGGCGGACTGATGAGTGAGTTTGTGACGAGTGCGACGCACGGAATACAGAGCACGGAGACCTAAGCGCGATAGCGCTGACTCCGCCGGAGCCGAGAGATTTTGCGGGTAGCGCAATGCGATGCCTAAGCGCGGAGCGCTGACCTAGGAGCCCGCCAGAGGCGAGTCAAGGAGATGCTGCCAATAGGAATCCTGCCGGAGGGGAGAACGCTCTTTGGAAGGAATGGCCCGTCGTAGGAGACCCCACGAGCAGGAAGAAGGAAATGCGAGTCGTCGGATGCGAACAAGAATCCTGCCAGAGGCATAGTGTGGGCACTGATGGCGTTCGTCTAACCTCACCCGGACAGTTTCGCTCGCTCCTCTGTTCCCCAATTCCCTCATTCTCGGCCTCGAGATCCGAGGCAAAGTACAAACCTACGTCGCAGAGCGAATCCGAGCTCTGCGCAATCAGGCCGCCGCTGGCGGTAATAAGCAAGGGTACCAGAACGTTGCGGTCATGCGGTTCAACGCGATGAAGTTCTCTCCGAGAATCTTTGCACATGCCCAGGTACACGTCGGGGTGTCTTTGCATTTCCTTCAACTGCATCGGGCTCACGTCCCTTCTTCCCCTCTTCCACAAGCTCTCCAAGATGTTCTTCCTCTTCCCCGACCCCCACTTCAAACGCCGCAAGCACCGATCTCGCATCATCTCACCCACGCTGCTCGCCGAGTACGCCTACTTCTTGCGCATCGGCGGGCTCTTGTACCACGCCACTGACGTGAAGGAGCTCCACGAATGGATGGTTGCCAAATGCGACGCGCACCCCCTGTTTGAAAAGGTGTCAGACGAGGAAATGGTGAGTGCTCAAACTACGTCTGGGTCACACGTGGCAACTTTTCTAAATGGGTACTTGTTCAAGGCGGCCGACCCGTGTGTAAACTTGGTGCTCACTACCACCGAGGAGGGGAAAAAGGTCGAGCGAAATGGGGGCGAGAAGTGGGTTGCTGTGTGGCGGAGAATAGCAGACGAAGAGCTTGGCGTTTGAAGAATTAGTGGCTAATGATACCGTGCCGTGGTCCTGACCAAAGATCGCACGATTTGCCACTCCCTCTTGCATACATCACAATTTCCCGTTCCTTCGTTCCTTTCCACGCTTTTCCCTTGCGGACGCTTTACCCTCCCACCCCACTGCCACTCGGTCCCCCCACGGACTTCCTTTTGCACCAAACCATCTCCGGTTCCCCGTTCCCATCCCACCCACATGGACACCAAGGCGGAGATTGCGACCCAGCACGAGGACATAATCCACGATGCGCAGCTTGACTATTACGGGAGGAAGCTGGCGACGTGTTCGTCGGACAGGACCATCAAGGTCT
This sequence comes from Gonapodya prolifera JEL478, assembly GCA_001574975.1. Taxonomy (NCBI): domain Eukaryota; kingdom Fungi; phylum Monoblepharomycota; class Monoblepharidomycetes; order Monoblepharidales; family Gonapodyaceae; genus Gonapodya; species Gonapodya prolifera. The sequence goes on from KQ965799.1 coordinate 123,502, forward strand.
TTGACGTGGACGGGACGACGCACAAGCTGGTGGATACGCTGAAAGGGTGCGTTTGAGTGATGAGGCGGCGTGGTGGTGTGGGGGACGACGAATGGTGGTCGAGAGGGAGGATGGTGGTGGAAGACATGCGTGGAGAAAAGGTGGACATGGACAGGGTTTTGGCAGAATTTGAATTCATGGGAATGTGGACTCCCGCAGCATCGAGCATCTGAAAGCGCTTGAAACACTTGGCTTTGTGTTAAAACATCGGGGGAAGATATGAGTGGGGAGCATGCAAATCTTGGAGTTCTTTAAGAGCTCCACGATTTCTCAAAATTGGAGGGCTCACAAGGCTACACCATGCGAAATTCTTATGATGTCGCTCCCCACCTCGCCATGATGATCGTGAAATGGAACGGTCGACGACACTTGTGTTACCGACTAACACACTCTCCATCCTTCCCCCCTAAAACTCCAACAGCCACGACGGCCCCGTTTGGCAAGTTTCTTGGGCGCACCCCAAATTCGGCACCCTTCTTGCCTCGTGCGGATACGACGGACGAGTGGTCGTTTGGAAGGAGACGGCGGGGCAGTGGCAGAAGGTCAGGGAGCTGAGCGGACACAGCGCGAGTGGTGAGTGACGCGGTTCACTTTGCGAGAGTCAGTTTTGGTTTGAATGTGCTACGATGGCTCTCGGTCGCATCCGCCTATTGCATCTCTGGTCAATGTTGCTCGTGCCAGTCAACTCCATTGCGTGGTGCCCACATGAATTTGGCTTGAGCCTTGCTGCTGGTAGCTCTGACGGAAAAATTTCCATTCACACATGTAAAGGTGAGTGTGCCTCATCTTAAATATGAAATCGCTCTCCAAGTGTTCCCCTCATTTCAAACACAGATGATGGGCAGTGGGACAGTGTTTCGTTCCCTGGTCATTCTATCGGAGTAACCGCTGTTTCTTGGGCGCCATCAACGGTCCCGGGGTCGCTGATTCAAATGGCAGGGAGCACAGCCGCTGGAGTTGCGGGTAAACGTTTAGCCAGCGGTGGTTGTGACAACAATGTCAAAATTTGGAGGTAAGAACATCATCAATTGGTAACCGGACTGCTTCTTCAGTGGCGTTAACGCCACTTCGTTCCACAGGGAAGAAAATGGCCAATGGAAGGAGGAGTGCATTCTTCAGGGACACCAGGATTGGGTGCGGGATGTCGCTTGGGCGCCAAGCATTGGTCTACCTGGACATAGGATCGCGAGTTGCTCGCAAGTAAATATCCGCCGCCATTGCGATAATTTCTGATGAATTCATGTCGACGATTTCTCTAAGGACAAAACCGTCCTCATCTGGTCGCACAGCCCCACGCAACCTCCCACAGAGTGGGTCTCTACCCCTCTGCGGTCGACGCCGTTCGGTGATGTAGTATGGCGGGTGTCGTGGAGCGCGGCGGGAAATGTCTTGGCGGTGGCCAGTGGGGACAATCGGGTGTCGCTCTGGAAAGAAGGGGTAGATGGTTCGTGGGAGGAAATTGGGGAAGCAGGGGAGGGACAATAAAGTGGTACACTAGATTCGAGAAGAGCACTCTACAACAGTTTCTGAAATACTTCACCTTCCCACCTTGTGCCTTTCCATGGCTGCTCCCCCTTCCACTGCTGTCGAACAACCCCTCGACCTAGTAAAACTCTCGCTGGATGAGGTAGTCCGCGTGAAACTTCGAGGAGATCGAGAGCTGAAGGGCAAACTGCACGTTAGTGAATGGTCGTTCAATGGCTTAATTCGCATCCCGGATTGGCCCTCCACCGAGGATATGAACTGATTCGACTTTTTTGTCCCTCGAACAATGAAATCATGATCTGGAAATTGTGGGCAGGAAGGCCTTTGACCAGTGAGTACTTCATCGACGATTGCACCGATTTTCCCCTCTAAATGTAATTTCACGATACCATAATTTGCATATGTGGCTCCTGGCTTTCCTGAACGGGGTCGAATTGGGCTTGAATCATGATGGGGTGGTGCTGGTCGACCCTCGTTGTACCCGTGCAACTACCCAACTACACGTCCGGTTCCTTCCTGGTGTGCATGATACCTCTCTCCTTCAACCAGACATCTCAATATGGTCCTCGGTGACGTTGAAGAAACAGTGGTGGTGGTGGACGTGAACGAGGAGACGTATGAGGAGACTGTGCGCGTGAGTTCTATGGAGGCCGCCCAAATGCGACAACAACTTGTCGAGTAACGCGACTACGATTTCGATATCCTTGTTATTATCACAACCCCAGACGATCAAACGAGCGCATGAGATGTTGTTCGTGAGTTCTTGATATCTTTCATCCTTATTGGGAGTTTCACGCTTACCGTTGCCTCATGCACAGGTTCGAGGTGATGGTGTGATACTGGTATGTTGCTGGGTAATCGTTCTTCCCCTATATATTCTCATCGTTCAACTCCCTGCAGGTTGCACCGCCGTCGCGAGCATAGTGGGCTGAAGATTTTGTATAGACTAGTGTTGAAATAATTACTTTGAAAAAGTCTCTTCAACTTTTGACTTTGCCTGACTGACTGTGGTGCTCATTGTGGCACAACCTTGCACTTCGTTGACGCAGGAATCAATCCATCCATCCATCCAATCGCAATGGGCTGGGTAAGCATCTCGCGCACAAAAACAAGACAGATTACGGGGAAGAGCGACCGGACGCGACGGGGATTCTGGGAAGGACTTGGTGGGGGTTTGGATAGGTCGTCCGGTTTGGACATTTGGACAATGGACCAGACACCCAACATCATTCAAGCGACATCCTCATATGACCAAGAACATCGAGGTGGCTTTGCTGGAAACTGGGATGGCTTGGTTGGGGTACATTGAAAACTGTATAAGGAGTGGGATCATTTTTGCGGAATGATCCCACACCGCTGCTTTTGGGGAGGATTGCGACTCAAAGAATCTGTTGAAATATACGGAGATGAATGTTACTGGATGGCTCTCTTATGCGTGTCGTTTTGAAGAACTTGCGACACCTGAAACTGACATATTTCATGTAGCTCAAGGAGTACCAAGTTATTGGCCGTCACAAGCCCACCGACAACGAGCCCACTCCTCGTCTCTACAGGATGCGGATCTTCGCTCCTAACGAAGTGGTTGCCAAGTCCCGCTTCTGGTACTTCATTAAGAAGCTCAAACGGGTGAAAAAGGCGAACGGCCAAATCGTTAGCGTTAACGAGGTTGGTATAACTGCGCATAATTACGGGCGGATCAGATTCGGACAAAGAGCTCGTGGATCACGGGGAGCTCTGCTTGGCTCTGTTTCGCTGACACGTCTTTGTTTTCAGATCTTCGAGAAGAAGCCCACCACCGTGAAGAACTACGGCGTGTGGCTCCGCTACGACTCTCGCTCGGGAACCCACAACATGTACAAGGAGTACCGGGAACTTAACCGTGCCGACGCCGTGTCTTCCTGCTGTGAGTCTCCCTCTATGTTCTTTCAAGTCGTTTGCGTATTGAGCAATTCTCCCATTTCCAGACCAGGACATGGCTGCCCGCCACCGTGCTCGCTTCAGCTCGATCCAGATCATCCGGGTCGCCACGGTGAAAACCGCTGACCTCCGCCGTGCCTACACCCAACAGCTCGCGGAGCCCAATCTCAAGTTCCCTCTCCCCCACCGTATCATCCGCCCCGAATCCAAGCGCCACACCAAAGTGTTCGTGGGCAAGAGGCCGTCCACCTTCTACTGAGCGTGTTGAGAGTGGTGGTTTGGGGTGTAGTCCAGCGTATGAGGGTTGGATGTATGCGGCGAGAATATTGCACATAACCGAAAAGCGCGATTTCGACATGTGGTCCCCAAATGTCCCTTGCCAGTGTGACAAGCTTGATTAGCCTTTGTTTCATATTACAATTGTTCCGCCGTGCTCCAGCCTGCAACATGAGAACTGCAGTTCAAGCACACAGTTTCCAAAAAGTGTTCATCTTGCATCTAGCGAAGTCCTCAAAGTGAATACTTTCAGCGCTGATACCGAGTTTGATGGGGCACCTCACATCGACGAACACATTTCGTCATTCACAATGTGCATTATCAATACACTCTAAAGATTGCTCATGTAAGCTAGCGCGCGACCAGTACAGAGAATATCATCTCCCGGTCGACGCCTATGACCCGGAAATGGGTTGCTACAAGACAACCAACACTCCAACCAAGAGTCCACAATCGGTTGCCACCAATCCACCAGCACCACCACCCAACCCCAAACCATGCCATACGAGTCCACGGACGACAGAAAGCCCTTATTTCGGGGCCTCCTTGAAGGAGATGCAAGCCTCCTCACCCATGGCGGAAATGACGGTGACAATGAGGTCCTTGCCGGACTTGAAGTCGGTCTCGATCTGCTTGCCGAGGTCCTCACCGGGGACCTTGACGTCGTCTTTGGTGGACCCGTCCTCCTTCATAAGAGAAAGGAAGCCGTCATCAATGTCAAGGAGCTGGAATTCCTGTTGGATAAAAACATGGTTCAGACAATGCAAAGTGACGCTATGAAATGGGGTATACGTACATTGCGGCTGACGTTAGGCACATCCATGTTGTGGGTGGAGGGGGAGAGATCCTCGTACTTCTTTCCGGTGAAGATCTGGTCGAACGCAAGGTGTCGGTCGACGTAGCGGAGAAGATTTAGTTTCACTCTTTTGAACTTACGTCGATTCCGACAAGGTGGACCTTAGCGTGGCCGTGCTTGCCGGTCTTGGAGGTGGACATGTCGACAATCTTGCACGGCCTCCCCTTGATGACAACGTGGCCGTTCTTGCGAAGGGCCGAGCACTGCATGGGGTAGGTCGCAGAGGCTCCGGCGGAGACCGCGTCGAACGTGGTGTGCTCATCGTTGTCGGCCATCGTTGCACTGTGGAGACAGAAGTGAGAGAGCGTCAGTCAGCACTTGTTGACTAGCACTCAAAGCTTTCACATATGTGTAAGAGAAAGCCCCAACTGGGTTCACCGAGCGCACATGGGCATTTGGAATAGATTCGCTCTTTTCCTTATCCGACAAAGGGGAGCTCCCAACGTTCCAATTTCCTCGCCCCGCAAGGAAAGATACTGATTGAGCCCATTAGCCTCTCTTATGAGGCTCAGGGGTCTTCGTTCCACCCCTCATCCGCGGCGAGTTATCGAGAACGTGGGCGAGTAGGATGCCCGGCGAATGGACGATTCCGGGCGAGAGAAATCCATCCGAAAGTGCAAAGGGGGATGAAAGAGTGTCCGGATGCGGATGCCTACCTTTGGGGAGGAGTTGAAAATGTAAATGAACTGTTGCGGGTGAATGCTTCGGCAAAGAGAAAGTGAAGTGCCACCGTGCATGGGCCACCTGAGGACACAGGGCTGAGCAATAGTCCGATTTTACAGGAGCCAACGTCAAATATAGGTGTTCGGTGCGTCGACGTTGGCAATGTCCTTTTGCCGGTTCCGTTGCTGGCATGAAACTACGGTCCCGGCCATGAACTGCTCTGCTTTAATGTGAGAACAATCGAGTGGGACGGGTGCCGACGAATTGGAAGAGGTTTGGTGAAAGGACATCGCAAGAAACATTCAGACTTTAAATGAGCTCAGCATAATTCTCAGCCGCTGCTTGCATGGCTTCTCTAATCTCCAAGACATCCTCCATACCGACACCAACTTCTCTTCCGCCTCCACTCGTTCCGCCAGCGCTTCCCAAAAAATCTCCAATAAGAGTTGCGTTCCGCTCCTTTGAAGTCGGCATTAAAGGTTCCGTTACCCTGAGGGAAGCGGCAAAGAACGGAGTCAGACTCGATCCCACAAACAATGATGTTAACGACGGTGTGGATTCGGGTCGCACGCCTGCTCCTGCATGAGCGGAAGAGCTTTTCAAAATTGTACCATCTCGAAGCACCTTGCTGGAAAACAGATTGGGGAAGGAGTCCGGCAAAAGCAATGGGCCTCGGGCAAGGTTCACACGGGAACGGCCCACATCCCTTGGCCGAGACCACAAACGCATCATATTGGAGGCAGATGACGCCGAGTAGGTCGGGAGATAAGACGACGGCGGGAGGCCACGGACGGTGAGATGGTGAGCGAAAGGGTGGAAGATTCGAGGACCAGGAACTTTCCGGCCCAATTGGGCGAGATGTGCCTGGAGTTCGGTCGGAATATATGGATTCGAAGAAAGAGTAAAGTCCCATAAGAGGGAGCGTGCTTGATGTGTCGCACTCGAAGACGACACAGGGGTTGCTTTGCCTGAATCAGAAGCTCCCAGTCGACCAAAACATTGCCCTAGAGCTTGTTCAAGTGCAGAAACGTTTGTCCGCGGCGTGACGTCCACGCCTCGCGAGTAGTCGGTGGGCTCATCGACGTACACCGGGAACGGAAGGGCTCCAGCGACGCCAGCAACTCTGCAACTTTCAATGATCCTCAGACTGGCCGAAAGGTCATCCAAGTGACACACTGCACTTGCGTCACGCATGCGCGAAGACATGGTTACCGTGTCAATGATTGCGGCTGGCAGTGACGAGGATTTGTACGGTGTACTCAAGTTGGTTGCGAGAAAGCGGGACCAGCCTTCAGCCTGCGAGACATCATCTGGTCCGGGGACACAGATAGGGAGATACAGAGATGATGAAGAGGAAAGGTAATGGAGAGAAAGGGCAATATTTAAACGAGCGCGGGAGGTTTCCAGCGTCGGTTTGGCTGTTTTGGGAGATGAGCTCCCTGCCGTATGAGCTTCATTCCCCTTCTGGCCAACCCTTTGCACGGCTTTCCCCTTTTGAGCTCTCGGTGTTGGTGTTTCCGTGTTGTCGTCGTCATCATATGGGTCGTTCCCATCATCGGCTGTCTCATCTGTCGCGGCCTCCGCTCCGATGTCTACCCTCGACAGTCCAGCTGTCACAATTGTGCACTTCTCTCCAAATTCGTCTCTAATCATGTCAAGGACTCCTTTTGAAAATGCACCCCAGCCATCATCTGTGTCGGTCACAGTGAGGAATCCTTGCATCGAGTCGCACTCTTCAGCAAAAAAACGTATTTGGTTGTCCATAAAAGTCTCGACAAATGCTGACTCGTTCGAGAAGCAGTCCAGTCCTGAGGTGAAGGTCGGGAACGGGGAGATGGACTCGCTTTCCATATGCTGGAGCCGCGGGGGGATGACCACGGCCGTTCGAGGGTGATAAAAGACACGCGAGTAGTCGGACCAAGTGACCACCGACGTGGAGAGATCGTGCGTGCCTGCAATGGTGATTGTCCCCAGCCGACAGGAGAGAGATGGGTTGCCGATTCGACCGTGATTTGAATGGCACCCCGAAATTCTTCAACCCACCACGATTCTCCCCGCTCGGTAAATTTTCGTCGTCGAGGTCACGTAAGTAGTCGCTCCGGGGCCAAGGTTGGCTTTGGAAAACGTCAACCTTTCCACCCTCCCACGTTGCATTCGAGCTATCGTCTCCATCGCCTGAATTCGTAAGCGAGCCGCCACCACCGGCCTTTCTCGCTCCACCGTAAAGTCCTCCCGTCTCGCTCAAACCTCCGAACCCGTCTCTCGTATCGAACACCACCGTTCTCGGGGTGTACGTTTCCTGCCCTGTCGCCGGATCCTGGCCCTCACGAAACAGCACGTCGGGATCCCAATCGAGATACGAAGGAAGGTGACGAAGGTATTCGGGAACAGATTCTCTGGGTAGCTTGGAGATACCAGGTGAAAGGTAGTACAGGGACGTCGCGTGATCGTGGGAGTTCCAAAGATGCGTCATCGCATGGTTGGCGTAGTTGCCAAACTGGAGAGTCACGATTTCTCGCATGATGTATTGTTCGTGTTCAAATTTTCAGCTTCAGCTGCCCTTTCCATTGGACCCCTTTACTTGAATACATTGCTACTTTCGAAGACGAAAACTACGTACATGTCATATATGCAAAATGTGAGACTAAGTGGTAACAAAATCGTTCGAAAAATCAGAGGTGCTGGCGGTGCTGTGGCCTTCTTAACTCTCGGTCCGTTTCTTCCATTGTTTAACGAAGGGAACGAAATGAGCGTCAATCGGGGTGACTGAATCCGCAATAGGGTCTGGTACAAGACCAGCGTGCTGCGAAAATAGTAACGAAATGACAGGGAGGACAGAACGCTCGCACATCCTTTGCCCGACACAGCAACTGAAATCTCGACTCACCTTCCTCGCTCTCACAGCAGTGCGCAACGTAATGGCACACCGGGTGCCCACGAGATGTTCGTCCAACAGTTCCAGTAGTCCGGTAGTATCGTTCGCGAGCTGATATCCGAAAATAAACGTCGTGGATGGGTGATCCAATGACAATGCTCGGAAATATTTTGCACGCACCATGTCAAGCTCTGCTGCACTGCATCCTGTGATCCTTTCAACAACGGCATCCCACGCCAACACATTTCGAACTGTTCCTTTCTGTGCCACGGCAAATTGCATCATGTACGAGCATCTTGGGGCCGAAGTAGTTCGTCCACACGAGGAACAAAAGTGAACGCGGCCCTTTTCGTGCGAAACGTCGGCGGATGGCCCCGTCTGTGTGTCCGTCTTGGCTGATGCTCGAGGGGATGACGCCGTGATGAGGTTTCGTGATTTACAGGTGGGTGTAGGGCATGCGCGAACACTTGAACGATGAGTTCGATGAGGAATGGGGTGGATTTTGGATGTGACGGTGCAAGTGCTGCTTCTTGCCACACGCACATGATTCCTGACTTCACGTTTGTCCACACGATCGTTGCTGTGAAACTCGAGGGGAGCGCAGGCAGACTGTCCGCAGTTGGCGCATCCACGAATTCCATGTGCAACGTTGGCCTTCATTTAGCCGGCGCGGTAGAATATAACTCGCTAGCAGCTCAGCAAATTCCATTCACGGTATCGACGAAATGTCCTTCTTCAACATTTTCAAGTCCGACAACGATGACGGGAAGATCGTCCCGGTGGAGGCGATCGAGAACCTTCCCCCAGAGGTGACTTATATTGGTGTTCGCGTATTCTTTACATTCTCTGTGCTCAAACCGTTATATTACTGCCTTAAACACCTCACCTAGGCTGTACAGGTGTGCTTCGTCTCGCAGATGTGTAGCTCTCCTCTCAGCTTATGTGTTGGCTGCCCATACAGGTTATCCGAGAGCAATATCAAAGGGAGCGTCCAGCGCCTTCAGTTCAAGTGAGTACTGTCTGGGTTCAACATCCTTATTTTTCGCTCATTTCGGTGCTCAATCTTCTGGACGGGTGCTGGATGAATTAGACGACATTCAACTATGCGTGGGGCCTTGTCCGCAGCGGCAACAAGCAAGATATCGAAGAAGGCATGAAAGTTCTTTGGGGTAAGTGGCGCTGTGCTTCATTCTCCACGAGAAACGATTGTGGTGATCTCAGATCCACCATTCCACCAACAGGGTTATATAAAAATCAACCTCATCTATCTCGGGAGTGTCTCTTCTATCTTTGCATTGGTCATTTGAAGCTCGGCAACTACAGCGACGCGCGCAAATACATCGTGGCCCTCTTGAAGGAAGAGCCCAGCAATACGCAGTTTGAGGCACTCAAAGACCTGATCGACCAGAGAGTCCAGGAAGAGGGACTCACTGGGATGGCAATAGTTGGAGGAGCAGCAGCTGTAAGTTAGCTGGTGACGTGTCATTTCTGGGCGGTCTGACGTGTTTTCCATTGCAGGTTGCAGTCGGGGTAGTAGCTGCCATCGTCCGGGCAGCTCATTGAACGTCACCCAGTCTTTCAGCAAAGCTAAAATACCTTCATGAGCATGCCTTGCATTTTTTCGTACCGTATCGCATTATTAATTACAGACCTGTGTGCCGAAAACCGTGCTCCCTTCAAAACATGCTTCTTGTACCAAAGAAAGGGCGAGAGTGTTGAGGAATTGAGAGTGGGTCATTCATGGGAACGGTGTCAGTGGGGTAACTTAAGAAGCATGTAGTAATCAACTACACTCAGACTGAGTCTTCAAACTCTCTGAAATGCCATCCCCGTCAACGCCTCCTCCACCTGGCTCATCAATCGCCACCCCCTCATCTCCAATTCCATCGTTTCTCCCCGCTTCTCTGCGGGCAGACTTGAACAAACTGCGGCATGCCGAGACTCACGGGTCGCACGCGCAAGTGACGAATACCAGAATGAAAACAAGGAACAATGCCAATGGAGGTTCGGGCAATGCGCAGAAAGGGTCGAGCGACGCTAGGGTGGAGGCGAAAGAGCTTCACGACAAAGCTGAACAGAAACCCCGGAATCAGCAATCTGCTCCAGGCTTCGATAACCAGGATTCTAGACGCCATCAGCATTCAATCATTTCTACGGTAACTGGAGGCGTCGTATCGCTGTTGGCGCCTGCTTTACCGGACGGAGGAAGTGCAAAACATCATTCCCCAACTGCCATCACGGCCAAACGAGCCGTTGTCAGTGGCATGTCAGCGAAGCAGCTCTCGAATGCCGCGCAGCATTCGCGGCCGGTATCGCCTTCGTCACACCAGCCGTCCACCCCGTACCAACATCAGCGCCACGCCTCCGTCCCATCAAGGCCCACGTCGGCCCTCTCTACCGGCGGGCCAGCTTCGCTCAACATGAAGTTTCGTCGAAATATCCTCGCAAACCTGAGGGAGGTTGCTGGAGAGGAAGGTGGCCAGGATTTCCCTCTCGTGAGTATAGACGAGTCGGAGGATGTGAGGGCCACCAGAGAACGTCGAGAAACCCATTGCTATAACCACTTGTGGAGGTCCGCGGAGACACTGAGATCGGGCTCACGGATCCTTGACTTGCAGTGCGATGCAAAGTCAGACAGTACTCGCAGGAGATTTATTTCCTTTGGGCGACGAGCCGTGACTCATACACGGTGTAAGTCGAGAACGCAATTAAAAACAAAATGAAATTTTCTCGTAGAATCACTTTGATGGTGCCGAACCTGTAACTGAAAGCCCAACCCGAGGTACCTCGGTCCTGCGGCCGCTCACTCGAAAAGAAATGGTCGTACTTAAACAAGAAATGATGCGTGCACTCGCATCGATAGGCGCTGAAGGTGTTGATGGGCTTTCGGACGAGCCCGGATCTTCCAACCGCAACGCCGACGTTTCCGCTCCCACCTATCCGACCGATCTACACGCTTTCATTGGCATTATTCGAGAAGAGCAGCGCATATATGATGCTGTTCTTGCTGAGCTGGTTCGACAATGTGCTGTATCGATGATTGAGCGGGGCCAGCTCCTCGCTGAGGTGCGACGCAGATACGCAGGCATGTTCCGGAGGATACCGCTGCACGTTCGAAACATGCATACTGAGCTTCAGGCGCAGCGAAAACTATCTGCGCGGCTTGCAGAAGAACTTCGAAGGGCGAGGGAGACAGCACGAGACTTGGCACACGGGGTGGACTTGGTTCGCGCCCACGACGCGGAAGTGGCTCAGCGGGCCGGTGAAGCGGCTCACCGGATTGTCCGCGCCGTTACTGCCGCAGAAGGAGCGGATGAGGTGGTGAGGGAGTACCGGGCGCTTTACGCGATGCAAAGGAGACGGTTGGAAACCGCGCTCAGCAAAGCTGAACGGGACAAGTCCATTTGGATGGACGCTGCCACAGCTCTTGCTATACGGGTTGGTGAGGAGCATGGTGTGCGTGATTTGGTCAAGTTGCAGCAAGAGGAGGAAGGGCGCCTCAGGTGCGCTGCGAAGATTGCGGTGCTTGTGTCCGAGGCAAACTCAAGAGATATGGAGCTTGTAGCTGATCAGGTAGCTCGCTGGAAAAGACAGTTGATTGCATTGTCCCAGCGGGTCGTGGAGGAAGACAAAGCGGGAGTGGAAGCACTAAGCGTGATGGGCAAGGCGATGCAAGCGGTATTACGGGGACTGGAAGTAAATGACCCCGGCGGTAGTGCCGGTCGCAGCGGTGATGTTGCAGGGGCAGTGTTTGCCGCAACCCACCACCCTCTCCTGGAAGTATTTTACATACGTGACGCACGAGCCGCAGGCGAGCACCTCTCTGATTGGCTCGAGGTCTGCTCCCGTGTGGCGTCACGGTTTACGTCGGACTCGTACCTTGCCCTGCGCGAGGATCTTCTCAGTGCCAGACGCCTTTCTGATGGCTGGCTGGAATCCGCAATACGACTTCTCAACCGCAACGCTCAATCCACGGCGAGTGCCCGGTACGGAACTATGCGAGACACTTTGACCAGAGTGGCTCGAGATGTGGAGCGGTGGTGCGACAAGCTTGCTGCTCGACTGGCGGGTGAAGATGGAGTTGCATCTGCGTCCGTGGCGCTCCAAAATCAGCTGGAAGACCGTGTTGCGGCGTACACTGCACGAGAAGGAGACCTAAGTTTAGTAGAGCAGGAAAGGTCGGCCATGAGAGAAAGTTTGACAACTTGGGGGCAGCTTGTGGGTGCATTACGGGGTTCGTGCGAAAGTCGGAAGACAAATGCGAGGTAATTCTCCACAAATTAATGCGTCTATTTTACAGAGACTCTTTCGAATACTACGGAGACTGAGCAGGCAAAGATACCGAGCCGCATAGACTCCTGGCTTAATCGGGTGCAGGACCAGCTATCCACAGACGCGGATGCAAGGCATGAAGAAAATGCTCGCTTGCACTCGGCAGCAGTAGAATGGATGGTTGGACTGCTCGTCAATATCAAAAGCGCCGTCGAAGATCGAAGTGACGGGAGTGGTTCATCAAGCATTTCTCACTGCCGCACACGCACAGCTGAGGCGGAAGTGAGCCTATCGTCGGGTGTTGAGAAGGTGAGCAAGACACAAACTTTGCAAGAACCCTCGCCAAGTCACAGCTTGAAACAATACGAGCAGGCTTTGAAACCCGATGACCGCCGGTGGGACCGTGCTTACCACCAACTCTGCCACGAAATTACTGTTTTCACGGCAAATTTGATGCAAGACGCGGGATCTATTGAAATGCAGGCGGATGACGGAAGGGACCTCAGAGAAGTGACACAGTAAGTTGTTGCATATAGTTTCAAAAGAGTTCAAGGTCTTCTTAAGCTGCTGGCCCTATATTACGCCTTAACTTCCATTTGCAGGGCACATAGCGAGGCGTGGATAAATATTGGTCGGCGATTGATCGACTCAGGCAACCTGAGCGCTGAGACACAGTACGTGCCACTTGAGAAGCAGGTGGACGAGGACGACTTGGGACTCGTAGTTTACCCAGGGGAAGAGAAGGAGACTAACTTGTGACGGCTATTCCATTAGAATATTTGATTTTGAAATCTGGTCTGCGTCGTTCACATTTGGTTTAGTCCAATCAGCTCATGCTGTGGACACAGCGTCCGCGGTCAGCACACTCGAACTTCTGATTTGATTCGGATACGGCCGCGATGGCTTCGCAGAATCTAAGGGCTCTCAACGATGTAAAGATTGTCGAGCTTTTGCCACAGTCGCTCACTCATCGCCTCTGCAACTTCTCGAATTGTGTGAAGATGGTCCAATTGCTGTACCAGCCTTGCCAACTTTACGTGTATTCCACTGCGACGGACAATTCTTGGACGATGAATGTGACCGACGGGAGGTAACAATTTTATGCATGTTGGCACCGGCCCACGTTCGTGCAATCGTCCATCTTCAGAGATCGTTGGTTCAGAAGAACATACATGGGGAATCAACTTATAAAACTGGTGAGGGGACATATGAATAATCGTGTCGGGATAGCTTCTCACTGGTGGAGCGTGTAGTTTTATGCTTCAGGATCGCCAAATCAAGAAGAGTTCGTGAAGAGATTTGTGGGTTCTCGGTTGACCAAAGGATAAGGCGATATATTTCAACGATCAAACAGAAAAGGGAGCTTCCTGGGGGAAACTTGAAGGTGGTTCTTGCCGGAGACTATGCAAACGTAAGGGGAGATGCTTGGGTGTTCTGTGACGCACAACAAACTCGTGTTGGTCCCCCAACTGCAGTTCGTCTTGGAGCCTGAATCCGCGAGACCCATTAGCTTAGAAATGCTTGAAAAAATTGATTCGGAGGAAGCAAAGTTGCGGATGTCAGAACTAATGGCAAAGGTGAGCGACCTTACTCATGGACAAAGTGGGTGCGATGGTAACCGCAAATTAATGACTCAGCTGTTTACTGCGTGCGCAGAGAAACGAAGCTGTCATATCACAGAAGATCCAGGGAAAGGTGAGCCAAACACTCGTCTGTCGCAAAGTCTGAGGTTGTTGACCTCACCATGGTGTCAAGGCCTCGAGATCGAGTCACTCAAAAAGAAGCTGGAGCAAGCAGAAGCAGATCTGAAATACCACAAGCAGAAGCTACATGAGATTGAGAGCGGTCGAGGTTCTGGAGCTTCGCGCGATGGAAGACCAGGAGGCTGGAGCGCTACCTCGTCTGCTGATTACAGAACGAACGTCGTTAGCACTATGGGCCGTAGACCCAAAGAGAAGCCGAAGATGGTTGGGTTGGGGAGCAAGAAGGAGCGCAGTATAATTAACCCAAACAAGAGGAGGTGGGCGTTTTTTAGGACATTTTTAAAAACTTGAACAACTGAAAGTGTTCGTGAACTTGCTTCTCTTTAGGAGAGTCGCGACTGGGATACAGTACGGGGAGGATTCAGACGAGGACAATGAAAAAGAATCTGGCAGTGCCAGTAACACCGAGGAAGACTGAGAAAGATTTTAGTGTGTGTATGCAAATGTAATCCAGGCGTTGGCACTTGTTGACATTATTATGTGACATAGTTTATCGCAGCGTTCAATTTCCGTCCAGCGATGCGATGATATCGTCCATAGATAACCACCTTTCTGTGGCGCTTGCTCGGGCATCTCGTCGCTTAATTCATGCAGATGACTACTCGTTCACACTGGAAAGGTTCAAGAAATCGGGCAGGGGAGGTCCAATTCGTGGATCCAATTACCTCGACGCGACATCAGGGGAGGCGATCCCTCCTTTACTTGCAAAGCTTGAGCATGAAAGCGATCCTAGAACCAAAGCTGCTCGGCGGATGGTTCTGCATCGCGCGGTATGGGCAATGGAGTGGACGAGACTGGAAGCTCAAGTGACCGATCTAGAGCACGAATTGAGCAAACTCGTTGCATCGTGGAGCTACGATGGGATCGCTCAAAGCATTGGGAGAGAAGACGGAAGTGTTGCAGACTCGGACGTGATGGTTCAGCTCTGCGTGGTTGAGATGCGAGGTGAACACACCCAAAGAAATGAAACCAGGAAAGCCCCACGACAAGGTTAGATCTGGTTTCTATGCTCTATGGATCTCGTTCCACTACTTTTGTGTATAGCTCTGTTCCAGACCGTTGATGGGCTGCGAGCACTCGTCCGAAGCGCATCATCACGTAATCGCGTCGGCTTGGGCGAGGAACTGTTTGCTTTTCGATCAAGAATTTTTTCGGTTTTGGATCAGTGTGATCGGGATCGTGTCTCCATCTCCCACGAGCTGGCACAGGTGTCAAAGGAAATCGATGACTACACTCCAACACGAACCTTAAACGACCTTTGGCTCTATGTGCCCTACTCCAGTTTCTTTTCTCTTCCGACAAGTGCTGACTCGGCGGATAAATCCAGTATTCTCTCGACTTGCGGAACCGAAGACATACCATTCATGGGGCAAAATGAAAGGCCTGACCTTCAAAGAACCGTCGCACCTCAACAACAGAACCGTCATGACTTCAAGGTGTACACTTTTGTGCCAGATATTCCGTGCTGCGATGCGGAACTCCTGCACACCCTGTTGACTGCGTACCATGCGATGAATGAAGAGTATGCCAAGTATCTTGAGGATGCACGTGAAACCCATGCAGAAGCTCCCAATGGCTGGACTTGGAGGCGCGACTCTGATTTACTGGATGATGGCGACTTTGCGCAATCGGAATCTGATACACCGTGCTGCGCGAACTCTTTGCGGACTGTTGCGCACATAGTGGACACGTACTCTGGGTTGGCGGACAAGAAGAAGTCTGTCGCCCCTCTGGAGCCAGTAATGACTGCAACAAACTCCAACGATGACTGTAAATCTTCACTGCATACTTTATCATCGCTTCCGTACTCGACATTGCGACTTCTTCTCACTGAGAGGCTAAAGCTGCAATTCCCGCACAAGGCGAAAAAAGAACTTCTGGAAGCGGAAGAGTGGTGCAAAAGAAGAGCCATTGGGGAACGACTGTTGTCGAATGTTGCGCGGAGATGGAAGTCTGAGAGGAGGACAATGATTGCTGATATTCTGAAAAGTATTCAGGTATGCAGATCTTCGGGTTGTCAAAACGGTCTTGTTTTATGACACACCTATTTTCTCCATCCACAGATGTCAAACGACAGTTTTCTCCAAGCACAGTTGGAATCACGAATCAGGGGGGAACTTTTGTTGAAAAGAACAAATCTTCATGATCGCCTTTGTGAACTCCGCTCCCAAAAGTCACAGCAAATGGCGGAGCTCAGAGAGCAAGACACTGCTGCTGCGGAAAAAAGAAAACGGGAGGAGATTGCGAGAAACCAAAAAGAACGAAGGCGACGCCAAAAGGATCGACTGCTTGTTTCAAATTTGAAAGAAGCAAAAGCACTGGAGCAGGAGCTGCAATTGAAGGAGCGGAAGCGACATCAGAAAATGGAAGAACAAGCTGAGATGTTGCGATTGGAGTACTGCCGTCAGAGAACGTCACATCGCCGTGGGCAATGGGAGCAAAAGCTCTCTTCGTCTCACCAGAAGAGCTTAGAATTGCAAGGGCGGATTGAAGAACGAGAGCGACGCCTAGAAGCTCTGAGATGCTTGGTCAGACCGCAAGTTGCAAGGTGAGAAGATCTTAACCACAGTGGTGGATGCATCACCAGTAAATTCCCTTCATAGGGACTATACTCGGTTGCTACTGCCCACTGCTTCATCGAGTGCGTCTGAAGCAACAACGCTTCCACCTTTACATCCTCTTGTTCCCATCTCTACCTTTAACACACGAGAGATCTTTGCGGATCCACGAGCTCGACTGGCAGAAATGTTACAGCAGTGCGAATTATCCCAAAGTGGTTATGCAAGCCATGCATTTAAACGTGTTTCAGAATTGTACACCAAAGGAACAGCAGGGGGGATGAGGAATCGTGACTTATGGAAATCAAATGTAGAATTTGGTTAAAATCTGAACTACCAATGTCTATTGTGCCCCTTGTCCCTGCTCGCTTCCCGAAAACGTCGGATTTCGTTCTCCACCACCTGTGCCTGCCGCACTGGCACTTTCGCCACCAGTCAGTCGATATCTACATACGGGGCTACGGAGTAGTCATCGAGCAAGGGAGTGATTCAAAAACTAGTTCACACAGAAAAGCAGAGAGCTTCCCACCCACCATGTCCCATTTATTTTCAACCAGCTCTCCAGGCAGTCCCCGTGAAACACATGGTCGCATGGCATCTTATCCACAACGTCCCCAACTTTGAAAGAATCTGAAAATTATTGCAATGAATCTTGGCCTGCGCTTGCTGGCTGTGGATGTCACGCACCTTGGCAAACAGCACAGGGCACTAGACCAGACCCTTTCTCGCCATCACTCTTGCCATCACCATCAAGCATTTCCGTTGTGACAGTAACTTTTGGTAACGCATTTATGGCATCCTGAGGTGCACTGTAAAAGCACTAAAGCCTTTAAAGATTCAGTCCCTCTTGGGGAAACTCGCTGAACGTACGGTGGTGGTGCTTGCTGCCTAGCTGCCTCTTCCATGAGTTGAGTCACAATATCGTCGAGTTGTCTTCCGTGAGCATAGTCCGCGGGATTACCAACACCTCCAAGCAGATGAAAGAGGGAATTTCCATTCGCGCCACCAGTCCCTCCATTGAATGCATCCGAAAAGAGCGCAGCAAGGAGAGGGGACAAAGCCGCATATCCACCAGTAGCTGTTCCTCCGGCAAAAAGAGAAGGGGGACCTTGTCCCTCTGCTGGTCCACCGAGTCCTGATAAACTGAAACTGCTCCCACCCATTGCCGCAGCACTTCCACCCGCTCCGGTTGCCGGCCGACCATCAGGCCCAAGAGTCCGCACTTGTACTTGTGTATTCGATCCCAAGTACTGCCGAAGTATGGTCGCGAGCTTTGGAGTGGGAAGTCAGAAACTTCCCCTAATCACAGAATGTCGACGGCCCATTGACTTTATCTTCTAAACAACTCACAGTAGCGGCTATAATGTCTGACTGTGTCTGGGCGCCTTGTTCTCCGTTATTTCTGTTCCGTCTTCGTGAGGCAGTTCCGGAAGGAAACTCCCCAGGCAGATGTTCATCATCTTCGCCGTCAGCTTCCTCTTCGTCTCCTTCTCCAGCTGCGGTTGGCCTTCCACCCAGAGGGAGCCTTCCAGTCAATAATGAATCGAAGGCACCATGGTCGTCTTCATCCCCATCGGCATTTGCAAATTGATCTTCAATATCCTGTGAGGGGTTCTGCAAAAACGTCCGAATCAGTTCTAAAATCAACTAGGAGTCCAGACGAAGGAACCAAGTGATGGTGTAATCACGCTTGCGACAGAACACCAGGAAGCTTCCGATCGGCATCATTCTTCACCAACACCTATCCTCACCTCTTCCACAAAATCTGATCCACAACTAGAGCATATGGGGTCCCTGGAGTCTTTCTCTGTGATGCTGTTGCAGTTGTAACACAGATATCGATACCGTCCCTGGGAACTTTCCGGCATCGACACTGGGGAATCAGCAGGAGTGCTCCTATTCTCCATAAGGAGAGTGCACAGAGCTCCTTAACGCGACTGAAAAGGGGTCTTCACAGTTGGGACTCAGCAGTTGATTCAATGCCCAATTCCACTGATGTGCTCGGCCGTTACTCATACAGTATCGAAACATACAGCAATGGATAAAATGACCATTCAACAAACCAAACAGTATGATCAATCTCTCGTCGTTATTTACAAGTGGATATTATCGTCTTCTTTTAGTCTCACGACCTGAACTATGTTCACCGTAATCCTCCCCATCTGCCTCTCGTGCCACCCTCTTCAGAAGACCACCAAACACTCCTTCAGGTATCGACTTCTCCTGCAGTCGAATTTGACCCGCCCCTTCCTTCTCCACTTCTTCACCATCACCATCACCGCCTTTTCCATCTTCATCGTCATCGTCCATTCCAATGTCGATCGCCTCTGGGTTGGTAGCCTGCTGCGCGGTCTCCCCTTGCTCTGCGGGGGTAGCCCCAGAGCCCACGGTGCCTTCTAACCCTCCACGTTTGGCTTTGACGAACATCGAACCTAGACCTGCCTCTCTGCGTTCCCGGAGCTCCTCCGCCCGCTCTCTGGCTAAAGCAGCTTCTTCCTCAGCTGCAACCGCCTCTCTCTCCAAAAGCTCCATCGCAGAAGTTTTCGTGGGGTCTGCAGACGGGTTCTGGGACGCTTTGGCTGCCAAAATTTGGGCCGAGATAAACTGGATAAAGTAACATCAGTAGCGACCAAGAGGAAAGTAACGCTGTTTGACTCACGGCAACTTCAGTATTGAATTTCGCTTGAACACTTCGCTTAATCCGCAGCATTTCCTTGAAAGTGTCCTCATTTCCGTAACGCACTTCGAAACCATGCCATGCCTTCCAATACCCTGGTTCCACCCTGGGATCTGCAAATTGACTACCATAAGCCAATACTTGTCTCGCCCTATCTACCTCGCCCAGCTTTGTTTCCAAGTCTGAAAAGCGCAGACACATCTGCATAGCGTGTTTGTCGGGAAGATTCTCGATTGCTTTCTGGTAGATTTCTCTCGTAGATGGGAGTCCGAACCAAGTGGCTGCCTTTGAAAGATAGATCTGGAAAATGGTGTGCCGATCAGATTCCGCTGCAGCAGAGGTGGCGCGGTCGTAAATCCTCATGGCATGCTTTGCCAGTCCATGTTCCTCTTCCAATTTGGCGTATGCGAGGTAGAGTGGCTTTGCATACTTGGGAGGAACATCGGTTAAGGCCGTCTCGAAAAGGTCGCGGGCACGCTCCAACTTTGATCCACCATATCTGAAAACAAAGGGTCAGTATGTCGTCAGCGCTATGCAAAACACTGACGCTAACCTTCCCAAAAACCGACTTAGGTACAAATTCCACAGGTCAAACGCAATTGGCCAGCCAAATAGTGAAATCCCCTTTTCGTAAACTTTGAAGCTCTCTTCCCAATAGTTCATTCCTTCAAGCCAAGTCGCATAGTCCACCACAGTTTGCGGTGTCGCCACTTTAAGCTCGAGGATACGATCATACACGGACCTCACGAGATTCGTCGCCGTTTGATCCACGGGGTCAGCCATTGATTCAGCGAGGTCCACATAGTAGTTCCACAATCTAGGTGACTTGCATATTCGTTGCTGTGGTGGTATGGTCTCGTCTGTGTACCTTATGTGGGCCAACATTGCGGTCGCCTTGGCGATTGACATGTCGCCACCGACTCCCCCCGACGTTTTTCCTGGTGGTGGGGACGTGGCACGTCCGATAACTTCCAATGCTGTGTTGACATCGCCCAAAATCAGCTCAGTTTCGCACCACTGGATCCACACTTCAACAAGTTCATCCACTTTCTTAAACGAGACGTGCGTGGCCTTTTCAAATACTTTGCGAGCATTTGTCATATCCGACCGCTCTGCATAGAAAAGTGCAAACTCGATCCACAACTCGCTGAACTTTCCAGAAGCCTTCTTTGGATTGATAGCTGAGCAAGCTTGATTAAACACATTCACCACCTTGCCAGCAGCATCAGCATCCAGATCGCGAGCGTTGACTTCGGGTTTTAAACTGTCGTCAAAATTGGCATCTTTACCCTTGCGATTGGATTCCTCCTCAAACTCGGTACCGGCATCCCTGAACAGCTTTACTCGTCTCAGCCACTCGTGAACATTGTGGGGATTCTGCCTTAGCAGCACTTCGTTCACGAGGAATGGTCGTCGTCGCATCAGATCATCCAATCGCGCCAAGTGCAAATCCAGCGTAGTGGGGTCCGACAATTCGTCTTCATCACTCTCACTCTCTGACTCGGGTGGAGGGGGGGGCAGCGGTTTCCCAGCCTTTTTTGCCGCCGCCTCAGCCTGGGCTCTCACTTTCTGCTTCTTCAACTTGTTCCTTTTCTTAACGTCCCAACGCCTAGCACTCTCCACGACGCTCTCCACCCAGCCACCGACAAATTCGACATAAGCGTCGAACACCATGCTGAAGTCGCGAACGGTAACAACTTTGTCGATGGCTTCCTCGTAAATATCTCTCGCACGCTCAAACTCTCCCTGAAGAATATAGAACTTTGCCAGTGTATTCCATAGCTTCCCCACTTGATCCGTAAACTTCGCGATTCCAGCCCGAAGAAACTTCTCCACTTCGAGGGGCTCCACACGGCCAACATTGGCGATCGAGCGACCAACTACCGATGAGCGCACGACAACGTTGTCGGTGGGAGTCGGCTTCAAAATCTCGGATGGGTGTGTCGTGATGATGTCACAGAGACGAGCCCAGAGGGTGAACGTTGAGTGCCCATGTCTCGATTTGAAGTCAGGCAGTGTAAGAAGAGACGTAAGATAGCGTGCCGCTTCAGCGTATCTGGGTAGGAAGATTAATCAGGTTGCTAAGACTTTAAATAAAAAATGAACTTACTTGGGTTGTGGTTTGAGATCTAACAGAATGTCCACAAAGTCCTCGGCCGCATTAGGATCTAGTTGTATGTGCCTTCGATATATTCGCATCGCCGTCTCGCCTGACACACGTTGCGCGAGTTTGAGGTACATCGGCCAGATGCGAGGGTGCTGAGTGAGGGGAAGCGCCCGGAGCGCTCGGTCAAACGTACGCCTCGCAAGCGTGATAGGATTGATTGATGTTCCATCTGGAGATCCATTCGATTCGTCCTCGCCCTCCAAGTCTTCCGAGTCTTGGAGCGAGGCTACGTCCAATCCGATTCCTGCTTGCTGCAATGTCCATTGGCAGTACATCATCCAAATCACGGGCATTTTATTGAGGAGGATAAGCGCTCGTTCAAAGCAAGCATTGACGTTCTGCCACTCGGGGCCATTGATTGGTCGAAGGACGTCCGTTGGATTGTATAGAAGTGTACCCGGGTCGGGGACGGCACCAGGGCGAATGAGTAGGGATGTTCGGAAATCCAGGTACATTTTCCACAATTTGTAAGAGCCTCTGAAGTGAAACGTGAGATATTCTGTGAGGAAACGTGCTACCCAAAGAACACTCACGGTAGTTCCTTCACAGCCCTATCAAATATGAATATTCGCGCTTCATGCGACGCCGTCCGCTTCTTGTCGATGTATGTTAGCCAGTTCTTGAGGACATACGGATGTCTGAGTAAATGCTCCTCCAAAGCAAGGCTGGCCATGTCGAGTGGATTCATTTTGAAGTAAACGATTGCAGCAGGAGTGGCCGATAGAAGCCAGAGAGCATTGAGCGTTTGATTGAGACACAAACGTCAGATGATTTGTGCGCAAGAGCTTGGTATTGCACGCGGGAAGAACTCACTCGTCGGGGGTAATGAACTTATCAAGCAGCTCCATTCCAGATCCCGATTTCGAGCTCGTCGCATCGCCGTCCATGGCGGCAAGCAGGAACCCGTGGAAAACTCTGGGCGAAGAAGGGTTGGGGGATGATATTGCAAATTGAAGGCTTGAAGGCTTGTCAAGTGGACACTGAACTTTGCGCAATATTACAATTTCAATTCATTTGAATTCTTCCCGATAAGCCTCATACAAGGATTCTAAATCAGATTTCAACTGCTGGGCTTCCTCTAAGCTCAAACTGTCCCCCCACCCCAACGCGTTGATCCTCGCCACCCTATCACAATCATGTGGTCACAGCAGTTTGAGCAACATCATTGTCAAGCACCTACCATTTCATGATTGCTTCTCGCGAAGCACCGTCCTGCAGTACGGGTATTCGTGTACAGGTCGAAACAATCCGGGAAATGACCTGAAGGTCCTGCTTGGACCGAAACCCAACATCCAGAGCATCCATTGCGGTGACTGTGTACTAAGGGTGCAGTACGATGTCACCCCGCAGGTCGAGCGGTATCGAGAAAAAGTTTGTCCGAACCTTGGCGAGCTCGAACGTCAGCGCGGGGGAAACCCGCGCTCCCTGCGGTTGCGAGCGCTCCAGTGCGTGCTGGTACGACTCTAGAAGTTGCTTCAAGTCCGCCGTGAGCGCACGGGTGTCCTCGTCTGGCACGCGCTCGGGATACCCGTCCGTGCTCATGCGGATAAGCCTACGCACTTGGGGAAGCTTTCCATCCGATAGCGCTTCACTCGGGAATGGTGCAGTGCCTCACCATTCTCGTATCCGCTTCCGGTACTGCTCGTTGGGGGGGAGGGCTGCGTATCGAGACAGGTTTCGCGATACGTTGCTCAAGTGCGGCAACACCTCGGTCTTTTCCACCGTCTCGACCACCTCAAGCGCAAGTGAATCCATGGCTTTGATGATGCTCTGTTGTGAAGGTTGTGGTGCAAGATGTAGGTCGTATAGTGACCCAACTTCCAGCTCACTTTGGTGGTATCCATGGCAACGCCCGGGGCAACCTTGGCATTTGAGGGAGGGTCGAGCGGATGTTCAACTTGCGCGTTCACGCCAACTTCGAACCGATGACGAGCCTGGCCAAGGCCATCGAGCTTAACGGAACAACGAACAGAGCTTCAACCCAGGTTTCAACAGCAGGGAGGTTTTCCATGGCGCTCACCCCGTAATCCTTCATAAATCGCGCCATATAAATGTTGGTCGGTACTCCTCGAGCAAGACTCTGGAGTGCAAGACGTTGCTTCTGAATGAGCTCGTCACAGTGTAGTTGGTACCTTTTGGACCTGGTTCCAGGAGCTGTACGGTGCCAGAAAGAAGGGTAGCTCACTCTTCACCCGTCACGTTGTCCGCGAGGAAGGAGAGCTCCAAGAAATTCATCCCAACGATGATCGAGTACAATAACCTCATCGTCTCGTGTTCAGGAGTTCGAGAGATTGTGCCATGATTTGTCGGGTACATGCAGCGGAAAAGGTTGGAGGCACGCAGGAGATAGGCGTTGGTTTCAAGCGGGGCAAATTTTCGCAGTGAGTTGTTGGTGGTACGATGGAGCGCACGGAACTCCCCACCCCCCAGACTGCCCCTCTTCAACCCGGCCATGAAGTAGTGTATGTAACATAATGTCATATTTACAGATTAGAATCAAAATCGCAGCATTATGATCCCATCGCGGCCAAACGGAAAGCATGCTCAAGATCATCGAGATCGGCATGCAGCTGTTGTCCTTCTTCATGCGTGAGATCACCGGAAAGACGGTTGAGCTTGATCAACCTGGAGAATCGGCTCAGCTTGTTGCAACCGGTTGGCCGAGCGTTGAGAACACACGTACCAGCGTTTCAGGCTCGCGAAGTTGCCGTCGGAATCGGGGAACACTTTAAACCGCTTTATGAGCTTCGCGATAGTGGCAAGAACGGGATGGAGTGCCTGCTTATCGAGCTGGCCGACATTGACAGCGTCCTTCGCAGTGAGGATGGCCTGTTAACAAATCGCGCTATGTCATATTGCACGTGTGAGTTTCGAGTCAATGAGGTAATCCTTTTACCTTTGTGACATCCATGACTACCTCGGGTGGTACCAAAGGTTTACGCTGGACCGTGGGCTCGACATTTGTACCTTGTGGCTCCCCCGTCCGTATACGGTTGCGAGCGTATGTTAGACCATCAATCTGGATATGGAAACCATGATGAAACGGTCGAGATTCACCCAAAAAGCGAGAAACGCACGTTCCATGTTGTAGTAAACCTATCCAGATAACGCTCTTCGTCTTCTCCTCGTGTCAGAATTGGCATTGCCATGTGATGTTGTTGCAGTAGTTTCCGACATTCGCTCGCATAACTGTTCGTTCATATCATGTAAGGTCGCGGCGCTTCACCAGGCATGTGAGTACGGGCTCTTAACACTCACTCCTGCGATTCGATCGTACCAGAAGCGAACGCAACCTCCAAAAAGTTTAGAGACACAAGTATAGAGTACAGGTTGCTCATTGTGGAAAGGTAAGCGAAATCCGCGCCAGTTATAACAGGTCTGACGGGGGGAGTTCCCTGCAGACGGCTTCGAACTGTTTGTTCTTTCATCGCAAGCACCACAGGTGTGGGTGAAACATACATTTGGATTGACTGCCATCCGGGAATAGTTCATTGCCGACATTAATCCCTCTCGTTGGGGGGAAATCCCAGACTCAGTTGGTTGAGCGAGCTGGTGTTACCGTGGTCACTGTGACTGAGGACACCAAAAGTGACACTTGTCCGCTGATTGATATGTCGTCCATTTGCTGTCATTATGTCATCGCTCTCATCACTTGCCCCAGGTTTTCATGGCTTTGAGGGGGATTGATTTCCATTCGTCCATACTTTACGGACACCCTGCGACAATGCGGAGATAAAACCCACTGGCGAAGTGTTTAGAAAATGTGAAAAGAAGAAAAATGGGAAGCGAGCAATCGTGTCGCTGGTAAAGTGAAGTGAAGTGGGGACATCGGGTGAATGCACACCCCGATTCTCGACGACTTCATGTTCGGAGTCCGCCGTAACCTCAAACCACCTGATTTCCGACGCGAAGAGTGTCAGCTTGGTGTCCTGACGTTCAGTTTCAAGCAGGACGAATCAGATTCACCAAAAGGACACAGTTCGTCTTCGTCGGCAACATCAATCATAATTGGGCGAGCGCAGTTGCTGAAAGACCTTTCGCATCCCAATCTGTGCCAGTACGTGGAGATCCTTAAAGGACGAAGAGGTGAATGGGGTTCAATGAATTGTAATGTTATCGACCACTCAATTTGCAGCATTCAGACCAAATATATGTCGTTTCGGAGCATTACGACAAATCTCTGCTGAGCGAAGTGGAACAATCTGGCCCTATCGTCAGCATTGAGCGTCTTCGTCGATGGACATTCCAAATCCTGTGCGGATTATGTCATCTAAAGGATCATGGGATCGCACACAGGAACATTGGAACCAATAATATACTTCTAGATCCAAAGGTTGGTTCATGTCCAGGTCGACGTCACTTCTGTCTTGACAGTTGATGGAGCTTCCCACTAATTCTAGTCAACTTTGCACAGGTAAACCTTTTCCTCTTCCGAATTACCTTCCCTTTTCGTTTAATACTTCCGTTTCTACTGAGGATAACGTGAAAATTTCCAACTACGGCCTTTTTCATATGACGGTTGGAGGCCAAGAAGTTAATTTCCCCATTGGGTGAGTCTCGCTTCATGTCAATATGTTCTCTTGCCCTGAATCAACGCCGCCAAAACAATCAAGGTATCCTCGATATCTCTCCCCAGAACTCATTGTCAGTAACAAGAGAAAGCGTTCCCAAACGTCGTGGAAGGTGTGTGGCATCAATACACTGTCGAGTTAACGTTTTTTCATCCACGTACTTCATCAGCAAGATGTTTGGGCCCTTGGCATTCTTCTTTTTGAGCTACATACTGGACGAACATTTTTGTCAGACGCCCCAACCCTCTCCGACCTTCTGACCACCATAGCCTCAGCTCGCACCCATCCAGAGACTGGTGTTATCACCAACCTCACGGATATCGAGCGTTGGCTCGAGGAATCATCGCTAGATGCTGATTTGCGACAGTTCGCGGGGGCTTGTTTGTGCCCCGATCCCACCCGGCGACCCGACCCGCAATCGTTGCTCAGCCATTCCTTCTTTGCGAACATACCACCCGCTCCCATTCCTCCCAGCCACCAAACTACACTTGCCGATGATGTCGAAATAGACGAGGACGATGACGGCGTGCTGACGTTGCGTTTCGGAAGGGATGGGCCAGTCAAACGGCTGAACCCGGGTGCGCCTGGAAAGCGTTCGCAGCCTTCCGACACGGATGTCCGCGTGGTGCAGCCACCTGAACGCTTGACTCTTAGGGAAGTGTTTTATTTGTGGAAATTGTCTGGAGGCGATGTCGAGGTGGAACTGGCGAAGCAAGGACTCGGCTGGTCACCGTCCATATACCGATTACCCACGCATGTGCGTAGCGAGAGTCGGGTCCACCGACCTGCAGCCAGCCACGATGGGATCAAACCGGATTCGGTGAGCGCTGGATCGCTTTCCGTCAACCCCAGGCCTGCACCAGTCATTGTCGAGGAACGTGAGCGTGAACTTCTGGAGCTCTATTCGGATCGCGTGTACACAATGTCTTTGGCTAGTGTGCGGTCGGTGCTGGTTGAAGCGGCGGATCCAAATCCTTCACAAAGTGATAGTGGTGGGACGAAAGGGAGTGTTGAAACAATGCCGGTAAACAATGCCTACTTTTGGTTCGACTCGGTTTTGTGCCCAGAAGAAAGCGGGGATGACGTTATACCGCAAGCGCGTATACCATTGGCGACGCGCGAGCGTGACATGCGATATCAGTACGCCAGAATGGAACTATTCGCGAGGATGCTGCTCGAGTGGCCGACGGAAAAGGAGCAACTAATCGTTGAAGCGAAAGTTGATATCCCTCCTGTGAGTCAAGCTTCTGTTGGAAGGCAAGCCTTATCAACATGGCTTTAACACCTGTTCCACTTGCAGATATACCGGGGCAAAGTTTGGGCTGCACTACTCGACGTTGAAGGAGACGTAAATATTGAATACCTGGAGATCGATAAGGAGACAGAGACGGAAACAGACCGCCAGGTTGGTGCTTCCTGCCATGTCCTGTGCAATGATCTGAAAGTGAATGACAAGTTTCAACTGAGGACAGCTCGATGCGGATATCCCTCGCTGTCATCAATACAACGAGCTTCTGTCGAGTCCTGAAGGTCACACCAGACTCCGCCGAGTCCTGAAAGCTTGGCTTGCTGCTGAGCAAGACCGACTCGTCTACTGGCAAGGGTTGGACTCACTCGCAGCAGTCTTTTTATCTTTGAATTTCAACGAAGAAGCACTAGCTTTCGCCTGCTTCCAGAGGTTTGTCGGCAAGTTTCTGGGTAACTTTTTTGTGCACGACAATTCTCCGGTATTTCAAGAGTTCGTGGTTGCTTTATACAGTATCGCCACTCGTTCAAAGATATTACCACGCCCCATAGGTACATGTGCTCCTTCCAGCATCTTCTTTCCTTTCACGAGCCGGCGCTTTCTGCGTACGTTCACTCCATCGGACTCCATCCCGACCTTTACGCAATACCCTGGGTGATGACTCTGTTCGCGCACGTTTTTAACCTTGAGAAGGTGTACCACTTGTACGATAAGTTCATCGTCGGACCTCCGTCACTCCCCCTTTTCTTCGGTGTCGCCATATTGGCGCAGGCGAAGGAATCTATTATGACCAGGGAGTTCAACGAGGTGGGTTGCATCACATTTGACAACCGCAGAGTAAACAAAGCTCACACGAGACATGCAGTGCATGCTTCTCTTTGCCGACCTTCCCGAATCAGTCGACGTGGATCTGTGCCTCACTCATGCTCTCCAAATGTGCAAAACGACCCCTAACTCGCTCCTTCCGGTTGCCGTGTCTGGCGGAAAACTGAACAGCGTTGATGAGGACGGTGAATCGGAAGGCTTGGAGAGTATCGACTTCTTAAGTCGACCTGTGGATGTTCGGAAACAGGTTGGTGTTGGGTTTGTTGTGCAAGACGACAGTTTTTGATAAATGCATTCGGCAGGAACTCGTTGGACGAGTCTTGTTCCACGACGCATTGAAGATGCTCCCGCATGCCTTGGTTTTGGACGTTCGCCAGGCAGATGAGTGAGGCTTCGTGACTCACTCTGTAGCATACCTCCTTTTCTCATGCATTTTTCTAGCTTCCTCTCTCACCACGTATTTCACTCTATGAACGTCTCTTCTCTCGAACTCGACTCAGTCGTGACTTACCTTCGCTTGGCCGCAGAGGAGACGACGTACGTGCTCATCCTGGCAGATGAAGATCGGAGCCTCGCAGCAATTGTGGGTGAAACTGCTGTAATGCACACCTGGGAGTCAGCTCACTCACAGATTTCTAAAACAGCGTCTGTCGCAGCAACTGGTCTCGTTAGAATTCGAGCACGTTGTCCTTGTTGACGCCTCGTTCGAGATACTTTCAACGCAGGCCGAGTTTATCGGCCACTTGTGTGGCTGCGAGTGTGTCTCTGAAACGTTCACCAAGACAACTGACGGGGCTTCGCCAGGGGACGAATCTACGATCGAGATTGAGATCTGCCATTGCAGCAGTGCTGCGCCCAAATTTTGATATTTTATGTATACACTGATGAAGAGTACAATGTTGGACCCGGCGCGCGTTTGGGCTTCCGACCAAACATTGTCTTGTTTGTTGACGAAGGAGTCGAAATTGCATCAACCCCTTTCGCCCCACTGTCGGCTTCCGGCGCATCAGTGTTCTCCTTCCTTGCGGCTGCCACTTCTACGGCCTCTGCCGCTCGCACGCACTCCGTGTCCCAATCCGCACACAACACAACCCCGGCCTGGAGGACGCTGACGAAAGTTCCCAGCAGCAACCCCATCCAAAGCCCCACAAGAGTCTTCCACTTGAAGCACATGAATGCGCCAGCGGGGATCCCGACGCCGTAAAAACCAACGAGCGCCAGCCCCGCTGAGACAGACTGGCGACCCATTCCGCGGAGGATCCCGGCGCTCGTTGTAGCCAGCGCGTCGCTGACTTGAAACAGCGCAGCCCAGGGTAGCGCCGACTGCGCGAGGGTGACGGGGTCCGGGTCGTGAGAAAACAAATGCGGGAGGTATCCAGCACCAAAGAAGAGGAAGCAGCAGTTGAGTGCGCCGACAAGCGCGGCGGCGGCAAGTGCGCATCGGGCGCTTTTTTGAGCGCCTTGTGGCGAGCCTTGCCCGACGAGGATGCCTGTGCGCGTGGAGGCTGCGACGCCGAGGCCCATGGGGACCATGGCGGTGAGAGAGCATAGGCTCAGAACCATGGCGTGTGCTGAACGTTTCGAAGTTGATGTAAGTTTTGATAAAGAGGAGCACCTGTTGTACGTCTACGAGAAGGCTCACCGGACAAGGACGCAGTGCCCAAGACTCCCGCGAGGAGAGTGCCCACTTCCCACGCCCACCACTCTCCCGCAACAACGACGATTCCGGCCAGGGACTTCTCCGCGTGAGAGCGCCAAACGGACCACCCTGCAAAGAGCTCCGACGAGTCAACGGTCCATATGGCGGCGTGCCCGAACAGAAGTGAGTAGGCTACGAGAAGGACGAGTTGCAGCCAGGTGGCGACGGTGAGGGCCAGTGGGGCCCCGAGGAAGGCTAGCGGTGTGTGGAAGATGAGGTATGATGAGAGGAATATGGTGGTGATGGAGGCGGCGGTCGCTGGTGCGCGTTTGTGTGTTGGGGTTGGAATGCAGGGAGTAATGGGAGGTCAATATAATTGTTCGTCTCTCTCCACACTCAATCCACACTAACTGGTAGCAAGGGCAACGTGCATTTGAGCTTGAGACTGGAAAAACCGTCTGAGTGTTTCCGCCAGCGCAGACGCGGGGAGACCCCAAATCATGATGGATATGTATGACGTTGCGAGGGAGACGACGTGCGCGTCTTGGCCTGCGGGTGTCGCGCGTGGTCAAAAATATTGCTCGTCAAGTGAATGGCGGGCGATCCTGTTGGTGAATGATCTGACCTGTGTATGATAAGAGTGTTCCGGAGTGCATCCAAAGCAACGCGATTGGCGCACACAAGGCCAGGGCCAGAATGACCCCTCGTTGGAATATGACAGCCAAGGCTCGGTCAGATTTGGATGATCCGAAGCACTGGGAGCACAGCGTGTCGAGGCTGGAGGCTGCCCCAATCAGCACAGAGTTGCCCGTGACGTTGCAATATGTGGAGGCAAGGGCGGCGGCAGCGAGAGAGGTGGAGTCCATGTTGCCGATGAATGCCTGTGTGACAATCAAGGCGATGAATGTGGATGTGTAGGAAATGCATGCGGGGACGGACAGGCGGGCGAGCACGGAGAACTCGGTCGTGAGTGCTGTTTCTGCGTATGATGCGATGGAGTCATTTGATAGGAGCGGTTGAGTTTCGTCGATGCTTGCGAGCGAGTTTATGGATTGCGAGAGAGATGTGCGGGGGTTGAGAAGCGTGGGAGACGGCAGGTAGGGGATGTTTTCGTTTGCCGCTGATTCGTGCAAGTCTGCCGAGTTCGGACGGCGGATGGCGAAGCTGTGGTCGGCGATAGTCGACGGAGATGCGAGCTCAGCGGTGAACGATGTTCGGCGGAACATGGGTAAGGGCCCCCGGCGTGGAAGCACTTTCATCGGTCGCTTCGCACACATATTTCCCCCCTTCCCTTCGCAAGCATCAAGAAGTTCAGTTATCACTTCGAAATTGAATTCATAAGCAAATTCGAGCTTTCGTGGTGAATATGTTTGAGGTCAGACTTCAGTGATTTAGTTTTTGAATTATGGTCGCTGTGCATCACCTCCGGAATGGAGAAGTTGTCCATTCCGATGGCACGGAAACTCGAGGAGAAGAAGAGCGAGCCTGCAAGAAGGGTCGACAAAATCCCGCCTCATAGAGTGGACGTTGATTCCTGTTGTCATGTGGGGCCGAGGTTCCACCTGTGGCCTCAAGGCAGGGAGGTCACCGAATATTCCCGCTTCCAATCGAACCATTCTTCCAGCTCATTCTTTGGAGGTCACCGAATCGTATTTCCAGGAGAGCAGAAAGCGTGTTTTCCATCTCAAAGGGCCGCTCCATCCCCGCAAACATCATGTCGAGGACGATTCCCCGCTTGACCATTTCCATCGAGCTCTTTCACCCGAGCAGCTTGCAAAGCGATGGAGGTACGTGGTATCTGATCGTCTTCATACCGAGCAGAATGAAATGACCTCTGAAATTAATAAAGGAGACGTCCGCGACGGAGGCGGCAACAAACGCAGAGCTTAAGAAGAGAAAGAACCGGAAGGTCAAAGCGAAGCAGCGCCAGTATGAAAAGCAACTCACAAGCGAGGTAGGATTCCGTAGACAGTTGCCATTTCGAATGAAACTGAATGTTGTTCCCCGGCCAGGCTCCACACGTCGCTCGCAACATTCCTCTTCTTCAAAGCTCCCTTAAGAGTCTCCTCTTTCTTCTCGCAGAGCATAGGAGACTATCCAATGTGATTGAAATCTATGGCAAGACATTCACAATCACAACTCCTGTTACGAAGGGTCCGGACGACCTTGGCGAAGTGTGTGTCGTCAGGCAGACGTTTCTGCTGAAAATCTCCTATCAGTGGACGACTGTACTTGGATTTTTGAGAGAGTTTATTCCAGCGACACCCCTCCCAACGTTCCGGCTGTAAGTTGCATATCAACTGATCTCTCGTAATGACGGATTCTATCTCACAATTTCATTTGCCTGTGTCCTAGGGTTTCGATGGTGACAGCAATATTGGAAAGTCCGCTACTCGCAGGGAAAAGCGTGTTGCTTACCAACGGTCAAGGCGCGTCTTTCTGAAAAGACTCGGACATGAAGTGAGTTGGGGATGAAAAGATGGAATTGTGTATAACAAATTATTTTCACTCCCGCGGAGATGCCTGCTCTTGTCAAGAAATACCCACAGCTTTGCAAAGCGCTTACCGTGACGATGGAGCTCTTCAAGACCAGAAAACTGGCACTCTCATCAGAAGTCAAGGAGGAGTTGAATACAGCCGCGAAACCTCTTGAAGGGTCAGCTTTGGATGTATCGTGGGTGAAGAGGGGCGATGTCGACAACACTCCCTCCTTGTCTCCACTTGTGGATTACTCATCCAGTGAAGATGAATTGAGTGAAGAAATCGAAGGTTTGTGGTCCAGCAAAATGTCCTCGCACCTCGATGAATTGATCTCATGATATTTCTCTGTTTGATGCCACAAGCAGAGTGGACCGAGATCGTGATTCCGGGATAATGAGAAGACGTGACAAAACCATACGCCTTGCTGTGATGAGCCGTTTGTGAGTGAAGTGAATGTTACTAGGCATGCTTAAAAGCGCCATCGGACGTATTCTTCACTTGTAGTTACCACTTTCATCTTTGTTCGCAGTAAACTTGTGGTGCAAGCGTTTTTCTCCCTGTCCGTGAGACGTATGTTATCCACCTACACTCGGTTTGAACTCTACACTCTTAAGTCATGCTGCAAGCATGACATCAACGCGCCTTCAAAGGATAGGAGAGAGTGTAAAGCAGACAAAAATGAATCAAGATGCTTTTTTTCAGAATCGCACAAGTTTTTATATTGCTACCCTAAACTCCGTGCAATCTTGAGCCTGCTTCTTGTTGCGCTCCCCGTCCGCCTGAAAGCATCTCACAATTCTCCACTCCTTTTCATTGTTGCGTTCCATCAAGATTGTGATGAAGTGCGATCTAATTGTCTCGTTTTGACCATTATTTGGCATGAAGCTTCGTATCGGATTTTAACTTCAGGGATTTGGGAATGCAATCACGCGTACTGACGATGTCGGGGCCTTTTCTTCTGCTCACCATCCACGTATGAATTTGTTGATTTTTCAGGCCTCTCTTCCCACGCTAACAAAATCGGACTTCGTACCCCTTTCACCTTTTTAAGACGGAAACAAGTTCTGGAACTACTGTATGGATACTTTGTGATGGACGCAGCAGTGTCATTGGTTCTCTCATTGTCGCAGGATACACCTGTTTCAGCAGCGGGTATGAGGAAGCGCTGGGGAAAGGGCATCACTTCCTCAAGCACGTCCAAGCTGAAAAAGAGGGATGGCGTGTCCTTGACAGTGCTTGTATGCTTTCAAAGCTCTTCTTTAATGGCACCTGAGTAGACGTGACATGGCTCATGCCGCATTTAATCAACTGGTGGGGTGACAACTATGGACAGGCAAAAAGGGAACCATATATTCGTGGAATGCTGAGGACAGGAGTCCGGGAACCTGTACATTCACGTCGCGCTGGGAAAGAAAAGGAGATGATCTGTGAGGAGTTGGGCCGCATTGGTCTCACCGAGGAAGAAGCTACGGACATCCAGACTGTTCTTGGGAGCGAGCTTCCAGCTCCATGCAGACGTTTCTTTTAGCTCATTTCGAGAAGAGTCCTTTAAAGGTCACAGTGGTTGGAACCTTATATTCGAAGAATTGAAGGATTGCAAATCAATATGTGAATTCGTGTCAATAAAGAGGAGCTAAACCCGGGAAAAAAATAATTGAACTTGAAATTCAAAATGATGTTACACCGTGACTTGCACCGATGATTACAGAACGCAGCGCCGTTCGTGATTAATTGATTACGGAATGAAGCCGTACATAAAAGCCACAGTCTCACACTCTTCCTGTGATCGATCCGCAACTACCGAAGCCGACAATACCTTCGTACTTCAAATGAGCATCTCAGTCTTCTTGAGTGAGTTACATCATCAACATTATCTTCAATTTACGCTGATTGACTGATATCCTTCCGCAACATGGAGTCTCCAGTGCAAGCCTAGGGCTGTGCTCATCAGCAAACCGACCATGACCGTGATTGCTAGCGCACGCGATCCACTAAATGCCAAAACTCTCATCGGACTCCAACCAAGTCACCCGAACCTGCGCAACGTCAATTTGACATCGGCGAATGTCGAGGACAACGGCAGTTGCGGAGATACGACGCAAGCGGGACGACCGGATGTTGTGGTCGCTAATGCAGTACGTCCTTTGGCTTCAAAGATTCCATCGCAGAGGCTCCATAGAAATACAACTCCCCGACTGAGACCGAGCGAGTAGACCCCACTTCACCGAGCAATGCCGCTCCTTCCCAACCCCTGAGGGCTTGATACTTATCTTGCACTCGATCGCATAGTTTGTAGAATCCCGTCAGAGCTTCTCGTACTGTACGTCTTGCTTGCAGTATTCCGCCGGGGACATATTGTCCAAGTCTTGTTTGGCAGAGTTGAGGTGCAGAACACATACATCTAGCAACTTACCCCGAAGTCGCGTATCAACTCCCGAGATCCTCATGCTTGCCTCACGGACTTGTCGAGACTCGATGGAGATGGCGCGCAGCCTTGTCCCGAGTATTGTGTGCCCTCGAACATGCGTTGTGATCGACGATGGTGTTAGTAGATTAAAGATGACCCGGGCGGAATGGAAACCGTGATGTCCTCAGAGATCCAAGAAAAGATTCCAACGCAGAGGCTCCATGAAAATACCACCCCCGGCCGAAACCGGGCGAGTAGCCAAATCCACTTCACTGAACAATGCCCCTCTTTCTCGCCACCTCAAGGTCTCAATACTTATCTTCGATTCTCCTCCAGCTTCAATCTCGCTTGAAGTGCTCTCCAGACTTCAATAGGTTCAGCCCTCGTTGAATGATGAAGTCGTCAAGTCGAAGTTGCTGGTCCAAGATAAGACCTTTGTGATCAATGCAAATGCAACTTGCCTCAGACATGCAGCAAAGGAGTGAATGAAAAGGACATGTGCCAACGTACCGTTGAGCCTTGTGCAATCGAGGAGTCCGAGGCCTTTTCAAGTATGGCTACCGGTCAGCGGTTCTTGACTTTGGGTATTGACGTTTCAACATCGAGTTCTTCAGAGGAAAGAACTGGTAAACGAAACCCGTGTTAGAAGTCTTTCAAACATGAGAACAATGTGTAAGATATCCGCACAGTTGCCAAGTTGCACTCCACGGTCCAGCCTCGAAAGGCTACCCTCCACAGGCAAGTGGAAGCCTGAGAATAGATTCAACGCAGTTCTGGAAGAACGAACCAAAGAACAGAGCCCCGCTTTCATCACCGACCCGAACTTTGGCTCAGAACTCTTTTACTTCCATGCCTCGACAGTTCCTTGGTCGAGAATACAATGTCTGATTTACGTACCATTCAATAACACCATTGATCCAGCAAGTTCGTGGGTGGGTTGTTCCATCAACCCGCCTTAGACAAACTGGCGTCTGGCGCCAGGGTGAACGAAGCGAACAGAGTGCTCGATGAAAAGACGTAACGACTCCACAGTAACATGGCATAGGCGGAAATGAGCCTGAAAGACCACGGGCACCTGTGGCATTTCCATGGGAGTGTAATTAATTCTCAGCGACGGGAAGCGAGAGAGAGGGCAGAAGGCGTGGAGGTTGGCACCCACCATGCTATTGCGTGTGTTGCGCTTCGCTTGGTCGGACGAGCATGCGGTGATTTTGAAATGAATGTTCGCTCAGGTGGACCATTCGGCCCCGAATCTGTGGTCATTTGTGGTCCGACTGTCGTTACATTACTTCCTGGATCGATGTCCCAGTCAGTCCAGCAAATCGCCCACACGGTTCATTTCGAATTTCTTTTCAGTGATCCAGACACAAGAGTCTCTGGACCCCGACAAGTTGCCCATTCCGATTGTACAGGAACACGAGGAGAGGAAGAAAGAGAGTGCAAGCCATTTTCGACAAAATCCCGTCTCCCGGAGTGACTTGGCCGTTAATTCCTGTCCGTTATTTACCACTGCACTAACTGCCGATGGCCACAGAACTCCCCACCACATTCACGAATGCAATGGCAGATTGCCTGCACGATCTCCGCTTTAGGATTACTTCTCATAGGACTCGACTCGTTTCTGATTCGGCCACCTGATGCAAACGGCTGCATAATGACTTGGATGCATCCCGACTATGTAAAGATGGACGGATTTCGGGACGTCGGAAGCTGTTCTTCTCGGTACAATCTTTATCTTTACAAGGATCGCGAGTTTGACTCGTCGAACGAGGTGATTATTGTGATCTGATGTTGTGTGAGCGAACTGTAGGCGCTGATTCTCAAAACCCCGTTTTCAAGTTGAAGGGTGTTCCAGCACTTTTCATTCATGGAAACGCTGGGAGTTATCAACAAGTACGATCGATTGCAAAGGAAACCGACGCGGAGTTCGCCCGTTTAGTGGCGACATCCAACGCCAATAACCACCTTCCTTTGGACATCTTTGCCTGTGAGAGCCCGTTGAGATACTTCCAGCTGACATTTCAAGCTCACTGTTTTGCGTACTTTAAAAAGTGGATTTAAATGGGGAGCTGTCTGCGTTTAGTGGACACGTCTTGGCTCGACAATCCGCCTGTGCTTATGAGGCTGTTCAGTTCATCCTAAACCTTTACCGCGACACCGCGATTTTGAGATCAACACGCCCGCCCGTCAAACCTGACTCAGTGATTATTCTTGCTCATTCAATGGGCGGTATCGCTGCGCGAAGAATGTTCTCCCTACCAAACTTCCAATCAGGGTCTGTTACGACCATCATAACCATGGCGACCCCCCATCTTTACCCACCAATCGTGCTTGATGGCGAGATTCAGAGTCTTTACAAAAGTATGAACAACCTTTGGAAGAACGATGGATCTAATGCAGCTTTCAATGAGCTCTTTTACAACGTGACCATGGTCTCGATCGTGGGGGGAAACCAAGACACTCACGTACCGTCTCACCTCTGCCATGTTGAATCGCTAATTCCTCCTGAGAACGGTTTTACGGTGTATACCTCCACGGTGCTGACCGTGTGGACGATGACGGACCACCTCAGTATACTTTGGTGCAACCAGCTGGTCAAAGTCATTGCCCGAACACTGATTGAGATTACAGACTCTCGCAAGCCTGGAGGGGTCATGTTGTCCGATGCAAGAATGAAGACTTATCGCGCTTCGTTTCTTGGACAGATGAGCTCTGAGGACTCCACGTGGACTATCCCTTTTGCACGAAGTACCCTCCACAATACTTCTTCGATGACTTTAGGTGCGGATCAAACCAGCGATTCCGGAAGACTACATCTCCTGCCTGTTTCCGGTGTCCAGAAAATCTCGGCATATGCGACGATCGTGCCTTCAGATTTCAACTGGAGAATTTATCTTTGCCGACATTCCACGAACGAATCTCCGACACTTTCCTGCCGAGATACGCGCAACTCTCACACATTGATGCCTCTCTACGAACCTCAACAACGCCACGCCCCCCAAGTCGAGACAGAATCTTTACCCCGTGCAGCGTATCTCACTCTCAGTGCGGGTTACACCACCGGGTGGGAGTACATTGCCGTGGACTGCCGAGATTCCGCTTCATGCGCAGGGCGAACAATTGTTGAAACTGCGACAACCGGAGAGGTGGTGCTTGATGGGTCAATACTACGTAAGTGCCCATGAAAGTAATTTTGGTCAGATTGTTGCCCTTGGTTCTACGTTATCCATCTAGAGCTCGTAACGCGGGGACTCTCCTACAGATCAAATACGACGGGAGGTGTCGTCCAAGCTTTGATAGTCCCGGACACGCGAAGTTCTCTAATGACTTACGCAGTGCAAATTGAGGAAAACGGGTGTCTGGAGGGACGTGCTTACACTGTTCGTAAGTCTCTTCAATTTCGAGAGCTTCCAAAACGACCTCCACTCATCTCCTTTGCTCAGTTCACCAGGTGGCACGTTCTGGTGGCACATTGTCGAGACACCCAGAAGAACGATTTTTTGTGATGCCATCACGAGCGAAAGCTTCGTTCCATTGGCACCATGACCCCCGAGCAAAAAACGACTGGCACCTCACGCTTCAACTGATCTCGGGGAAGAAATGCCAATCCACGACAATTTCCGTATCAATAGATTGGTATCAAACTTTTGGACGCATTTTCCAGAAGAATTGGATTGTGCCCTTATATTTGGTACCGTGGATTCTCACTCTCATTGGAATTCATCAGTTTCTTGAAGGGAAAGCAACAGGTTCGCACAACGATGATTGGAATGACACCAACTTCACTAAGCGCTTCAGTGAATGTCTGAATAGGAGTTACACCGACGTTTCGAAAGGCATTTAGTAGCATCTCCTTCCAACTTTATGTTATTGTTCCACTTTTTATCTTGTTTTTGACTGGAGCGAGATGCCTCCTTGAGAAAGACGTGCACGCGGAAAGCTCTGGCCTTCGTGCAGGTATCAGCTCGTTTGATCTGTGTTTTGTTCCTTCATTACTTTGGATTGTTGGAGTTGCTCTGGCACATGCTTGTTCTGAAGTCCAACGTGCACTTTTGCAAGTACTTCTTCTACCGCTTAACTGGAAAGACACTGGTGGATCTAGCACTTGGAAAGTCGAAACTTACCACTCTGCCGTCAGTGCGGTGGTAATATTGATTACATGCTTCCTTTCCCCGGTTGGGTTCACTGCGGCGTTTTTTGTCTTTGTTTATCGTACCTTACGCGCATTTGCAAGAGAACATCCACCGCGAACGGTATGTCGCAACACCTTGGTGGAGCAGTAGACGTACTCTAACCGAATTACCAGGGTGCACCCTTTGAAGTCCAAAGGACCGTGCAGCACATTACATTTTTCAGTCTTGCCCTCAACTGCGTGCAACTATTTAGCGCCACGAAAAGTGGCTTCCACTTCAACTTTGATCTTGTTCAAGTTCTCATATCTATTGTGTTATGCTGGCCGACAACGACTCCACAAGATCGATACATCTCAAGGAGCGA
The DNA here is from genome assembly GCA_001574975.1 of Gonapodya prolifera JEL478. NCBI lineage: Eukaryota > Fungi > Monoblepharomycota > Monoblepharidomycetes > Monoblepharidales > Gonapodyaceae > Gonapodya > Gonapodya prolifera. The sequence goes on from KQ965799.1 coordinate 162,716, forward strand.
AATCACTTCACGATCTGCCAAGTGAGTGTCTGTATAGCCCTTTCGTACATTCAGCTGAAAATAACCCTGTATTTCGAGGATGATTTGGATATTGGCGGAAGTGGTAACAGTTGTCCGCTACGTCTTACTTGACACCACGAATTTCTTAGATTGGCACATTATATCATTGATAGTGACGTGTACTTATGCAAAATTTTGTGTGAACAATACTAGAATCAAAACTCCATGATCAACAATCTGTTTCCAAACTTTTCACCTCCACTTCCATCGCGTCCTCCTCTGCTCCCTCCACGAAATCCAACCCTGGTCCTCCTTTATGCTTCGCCGGACCTCACTTAATAGCTCCGTGAGCGTAGACTCATCGGGCACTACAGATACATGATCTCCTTGTGGCACGGCGCTGTCGAAAGTCTGTCCGATGCTTTGGGGGCTCGCCGGATGCTTCTGAGCAACTGACGTTAATTTCACCAGAGGAGGAGTAGGAGAACGATTCCTATGTCGTTTGGATTTGGCATCTCCGTCCTCCGCAGATGCTTTGCGCTTTCCTCGAGCGCTCCCTGGTGGTCCCATTTGGTGATTTGTCGCTCCATTATTATCAAGACCTCGTGTTATTGGAGGAGAATGCGTCTTCTGATCTTGGGATTCGAGCGGTTTCCTGTAGGATTCTTGGCGGGACGTTCCCCCTGCACTACGTAGCGGAGAGAGTGGAGGGGTACGGTTCGGGGTGGACGCAATTTCTCGGGAATCCAATCCTTCCATCACCAGCGGAAACGAAAATTGTCTAAGAAGGGTTTTCTTTCAGAAAGCAATAAATTTTGCGACACAAAGATGGCTACTAACGGTGGAACGTTACCAACATTTGGGCTCAGTTGCCGAGCAGGAGTTCCAAGGGGTTTCTTGGAGGTGAAGGGAATCGGATATTTTGGAACATACTTCCGGAAGGGAAGCGTGGACAGGTCTACGACTACGACTTGAAACTTTGACGGAGTGATGCGGGAAGCTTCCAGCAGTAGGGATCGTTGTGAACTTGGACCACCTGAGATTCTCCCGCTTGTCCGCACAGTCGAGCGCTTCTGAACGCGATTATTCTTGTTGTTCAGGAGTGCCGACACAGTTCGGGATCGCTGTGGAGAGTCGAGAACCCCTATTGTGGGAGATTTCTGCCTTGAGCTTTGCAGATGATTCCTTGTTCTCTCTCGAGAAAGTGGGGAACTATGCAACACTTGTCCATAATGTTCATTCTCACTCCCAGGTTCCAAATGTTGGGTGGAAGGTCGATCATTTGCCGGTGAACCAAAGACTTCATCACTCAATAGACCATGATCGACCATTGTTTCTGCAATTAATTCTCCTTCTTCGAGGGCTCCCATAAGAAGCCTGGACTCATCGGCCTCAACGACCCCCGGTGGGTCCATCAAAGGTTCAACATCATCTGTATCTGGTCCAGCATCAGGGATTTCTAGCTCTGATCCTCGAAGATCATCAGTATGATCTGGTAACAATCCTAGTCTTCCGGACGGATGGGGATAGGCAGAAGACCTCAAACCGGAGCAATTCTCATCGTTCGCAAGATCTGGTCTCACAGAAAGCGTCAAAGGGCCAAACCAGGATGAGTTCAATGACTCTAATGCGACTCCCGGACTTGCTTGCGACAGTCCTTGCAACAAAATGCCACGGAGATTGTGACTGCTCCAAGCTGCTTGGGTTGGTTCTCTTGAAGGTTCATGCCCAGTTCTGCTGCTTGGGCTTGACTGCTGATTCTGAGATGGGGTCGGTGCTAGTGCCGCCCGTTTCCTCACTCGTTTGCTCCTAGAGACCGGCGCAGACAGCTCCGGTGATGACGGAGTGGAACATCCAAACGAGGGACTCGCATCCGAAAATCGGTGCTGGTGGACGTCGGAGGCATCCTCCTCTGGGTGTGACAAGGACAGTTCTTCTTGCACCTCAGGGGTGACCGAAGAGTGCACAACGCGACGACCTAATACGCCTGATGCTTCACTTCTGGTAGATATCTGTGTCTGCACTTCCTTGTTTTGCGATAGTTCTGCCCCTGGGGATCCTTCTGGTAGTCGATTCGACGGGGTTTCCGCGACTGTCTGGAATGTCTCCATATCGATCTGAGACGACGCCAGTGCCTTGTCTACAAATAGAGGCGATGTTTCCTGTTGGCTGTCTGGGATGACATCATCCAACATCCAGTTTCGTCGATGCGCCAACCCGTGGTGGCCTTCTGGTATGCCGGAGAGGGGTACTGATTCGAGAACTTGCGATCCATAGATCCCAGAGGGCAGTTGTTCAGCGCCGGCATTACTCTCCGGCTTGCTTGCGGGTACATCTTGCTCAGGAGAGACCAACTGTTGAGAAACAATTTCCGAGAAAGACGCCTCGCTCATACGGTGGTTGGGTGGTTGTGCGCGTTGCTCCTTCCTCTCGCTAGAACCTGCTGAGTTGGAATCATTGTTCATTGCACGTTCTTCGTCCTGACTGACGAGAGCAAAGCTCGCAACATTTTTGGTCTCCCTTTCGCCACTCGTACTCCCGGTGACGGCACTACTGGTCAACTGTTTGCGGTCGGATCGAGAGTCCATCAAAGAAAGTTGCTCCCCCTCGCTACGGTCATCTACATGCATAACATCGTTTGCGTACACACTTTCTCCTTTCGACGATTGCCGCTCGTTCAAACTCTTCTCCTCTGATCCTGAAGCATCCTCTTGCCCACCATCAACCACCACAAAGGGTAATTGCGTCAACGGCGCAATGCTTCCTTGTGATTCTTCCCCATCACTCGCCTTCCCAGCGTGCTGATCCCCCGATTCCTCATTCTGAGACGCCTCCCTCGACCTCGGGATCACAGAAAAACCATTCATTATTCTGTCTTCTCCTTGTGTCCTCACCAGCCCACCCCAGCCCACGCTCACCCGGGCCGGTCCCAAGACGATTGCCGGTTTGGCACGATTCCCACTCGTTTCGTGGAAATCGCCCTGCGTTTCCATTCCCATTCCCCAATCCCACCCAACCCTCGACATCCCGCGGGAGTTGGGACTCCATATCCCTGCTTCGGGCCGTGGTTGCGCTCGCTGGGGGAAGAGTCCGACAGCTGGGGCGACTTTGTCGGCATTGATCAGGCCAAACGGTAAGACCACGGGCAAAATGGAGCGTGACGCATCGCTCTCGAAGCTGGTGTTTCCCGAGCCTGTTGAAACATCCCGCTGAGAGGGCGGGGGAAGGTGTTGCCCCGCACACGGTGTGGAGTCGTCCAAAGTCGGTAACGGTGAAGACTGAACACCAGTCGACAGTGGTGATGGTCGGGGCCGCTGCGCGGCCGTAGGGGGAGGGTCATCCGAGGGAACGGACGCAGTCTGTCCCGAATGGCCGGTGGAGAGGGACGCCCTTGGCGCACTCTCCTGGGTTCGTGGCGGCTCCCCGCTCGCAACGTGCTCTTCCACCGTATGTACAGACTCTGGTGTCGTTGAGACCTGCGTGCGGGGCTGCGCCTCGCCTTTTTCCCCATCCCGGGCAATCGCGGACCCTGGGGGCTTCGGAGCCTCCCCCTCTGTCATCTCCACGTCCAAATCTACGGCACTGCCGTTGCCACTACCGCTCCCGCCCGACACACGCAACGGCGCCTGCGTCATCAACATGTGTCCGTCACATTCCGACGCGCCGCGCATCGCACGCTCCATCTCCTCCACCATCTTCTCGTGGTCCAGCATCCCCCCGTTTTCCGCATCGCCACCGCTTGGCGTAATATCCTCGAGCGCTTCGTCGAGGTCCAGGTCCACGCCTTCGGGGCCGACGTCCACGTCCATGTTGTCGTCAGCCACAGGCAGCGCAGGGTTCCGCGCATTCGCGGTGGCGGCTGCCACGGCAGCCATGTGGCGTTTCTCCGCCTGAAAACGACAGCCGTCGCGTCATCCCGCCCGTGTTATGCAGTGTTGCCAACATCATACGCACCTCTTCAGCGGCCGCAATCTCCTCCTCGTCCAGATCCGAAAAGTCGAAATCGTACACATCGTCGCCACGATTCTGCTGCTGCTGGGGAGGCGCTAATTCATTCGGTTGGACCGACCGTTCCCGCTGCCCTCCCCTCATTGCGCTCGTGCGCTTCCTGGTTCCTAACCCCTCCACGCGCTCCGGCAACGTTGCAAGCACAGCGCGATCCGCAAGATTTGGAGTTGCGTTGTAGATCGTAAGCGGTTCGTGGGTCTTCAACCATAGGGTGGCGGTGATGTGGTGACGTCGCGAAATGGAAAACACACAAATCAAACCCACCTCCCACCCCCTCTCTCTCCCCGAACCAGGCCCCCTCGTTTTGACGTATCCGTCCACAACGGGCGCCGCAAACGCCGCAACCAGGGCCCTTTCTAGGGCAGCGCGTTGGGCGGCAGAAAGGTTCGGTTGGCCTGGCACTGGGAGGGCAGCTTCTGCCACTGCTGACGCCACTGCCGTCGGTATAGTGGTGGAGGGACCTGCATCCGCGCCGCCAGCGGTGGCGATGGCGATGGCGATTTCCGGGTTGGGTACAACCGGCGGGCGGTCAAGCGACGACGCGAGAACAGGTCCGCTGGTTGTTCGAGCAACAGGAATGGGGTTGCGCTCGTGCGGGACAGCGCGGGGCGCCGGTGTGGGTTGTGAAATGTGGTGGTGAGTGGGATTCGTGTGATGATGCGCGGCCGAGGAGACCAGGGAGAGCGCTACACGGACTCTGCGGGTGGATTTGGGAGAGTAACGTGTAGCCGGGTGATGGGCGTCGTGACGCAGTGGCGCTGAACGGTGTGGCAGCTCACTTGTGCTTCAAGCTCTTGAGAATCCTCCCGACTTGCGCAAATTCCTTCCCCGATGCCCGTGCGGCCTCTGTAACATCGCCAATATCAACTGGAATTTTGTATGTCGAGTTGCCTTTCCCCCCAACGAACGCCGCCTCCTCAACAATGAGCACTGGAATGAGCGAAATGGCGCTGCGGTCCCTTTTGACGTCGAGCCGCCACGAATAGCGCTTGAGCATGATGGTGCTTCCGATGAGGGCTGTGATGCGGCATGATGCCTTTCTTTCGAGTGTTTCGACACACGAGGGGGTGAGGCGGCTCAGCGTGTGGTGATTGATGTCGGAAAGGTGGAGTGTGGTAGGAGTCGTGGGAGAGCCTTGATCGGTGAACTGTCAAGGGGAAGGTGGAAGTTATGGTTAACTCGCGGTTTCGGAGTTCCACGCACACTAGAATGCCGTTTAGCTCGAACAGATGGGTCCCTCCTCCCCTGCCACTTCGCAACATCAGAGCTCGCTTCGCACTTTACCAAGTTCCCTATCACCACCATGTATCGCATTCCCAACACGCATCAGTCCTTAGCTCCCCTCTGGCGCCCACCAACATTTGTGAGTGTTGCGCTCCCGACTTCAGCCTCGCAACACCGGCTGTACGGTCTCCAAAGGTCGGTGATCTTTGTGCCTGGAACTCACAACCCTGTCATACGGCCTCCGTCGCACGCCAACTCAAAGTCCGCTTCACTCCGTTTCATCTCGCGTCGGACAACTCACCTTAACAATCTGCACACTCTTCCCAATCACAGTTGGCTCCGAGATGAGGAACGAGTCTGTGGACTCTGACGCAGAGATGTTGAGGGTGGACGGGGGAAATACTGGAGACTCTTGGACGACCAGCAGCGCCTGCAACAGATGGCTCGCGATCCACGGCCTGATCTGCTTGGACACTTGGGTGGGAGGAAGTTGGGAGAAAATGGGCAGTGATGGAGAATGGAAACAACGTTGAAATGGGGAGAGTTAGTTGGTGTCGTTGCAACCCGCGACGCAGGCTGATCCGACGCATTTCCGCTCACTTGCACTTGATCCGGTGGCGCACGGTGCCCTATGCGACGCAGACGATGCGATCGACCGCGCGAATCGAGGTGACGCTGCGTCTGCTTAGGTCGTCGAACTTCCGAAGAATCAGTTATTTGTCTGCTCTGCTGCAGCCCATTTCTACATTTCATTCAGTACACTTCTGTGGAAACCAGTTATATGTACTCGGGGAATGCAAGGAAATAAGTACAGTTTATTTCTTAGGAAGAGCCACACCATTGTCTAATGCAAGAATACGGTCCGACTCAAATTCATTCCGTACACTTTATCGACATTTCCGTTGTCAAATGTCTCCTTAATACTATTATTACTTCAGAACAACGATTAACTTCGGCTTCGGTTGATCCACACACAATCTCTCAAACACCCACCTCTGTTCCATTCACCTACCCCGCCCATCGTATCCCCGTCCCGCACCTTCGGCATCCCAATCCCCGTCACCACCTTCCCCATTTCCCTCCCTGCCACCCCCACAACCCATCCGCGACCATGGAATCCTACCTAGCCCGCTTCACCTCAAAACTGTCCGTCGACGTGCTCGCGAACGCCCGTCCGGCACTGTTCTACGCCGGCGGCACGTCTGATGACTCCACGTCCGATATCAGGGCTAAGCTCGACTCAAAGTTTGAACAGGATAAGCTCGACGCGCTCAGGAAGATCGTCCATGAGGTCCGTCCTGGCTGGCAGTTTTTTTCGCGTCGGCGCTCGGTGCATTTGAAATGCGCTGGCTGGGGGTGTGGTTTGGCATGGATTGCGGATTGCGGAGTGCGGTCGGGGGTTTGTGATTTGGGATGTCATTGGTTGATAGGTGAAGACGAATGACACCATCATATCCGACGTTTTCACAATGAGCACGGGTCAGCGGAAGGGCTATTGCTAGAAACAGTGGCCGAATTACGTCGAATGGAAAGCCGTGCGGTGGTCGTGACCCGTCACCTCGAAATTTCCACAACGACCAGGGACAAGCGGTCGGTCCTGGACGGAGGAAACCACAACCGGTGCAATATCTTGTGGACGTTGACCATTGGCCACCCGCTTACGAACCGCTGACCTAACCTCACTCCCTCCACGGGCACACAGATCGTCGTCAAAAACCGGGACATGTCCGACCTGTTCCCGGACATTGTCAAAACGGTCACGTCCACCAACCCACAGATCCGCCGCCTCGTCTCCATTTGCATCGCGCGGTACGCGGAGAGGGAGCAGGATTTGGCGCTCTTGTCCGTCAATACATTTCAGGTACGTTGTGCGCTTCGTGGCGTGTGTTCACCCTGGTATGGGGTCCGTGGATTGGCAGGGTGGGCGGTGGTCGGTGATGTGTGCATTGGTGGACGGCGGGAGTTGGGTGAAGAGAGGCTGGGTGCTATGACAGAGCGGAGAGACAGAGCAATGGCACCGTAGAGCCCACCTTCACTTCTGGCACGTTGAACGCGGTGGGAGTCGCCACGTTGGGCATCCTTAGTCCTCTGCCTCGGGACGTGGAACACCTGGACAACTTATACTTCTCTCTTCCAACTACACGTGTCATATCCCCCTCCCCTCCCCTCCCCNACACACACACACACACACACACACAAACGCACAAACGCACAAACGCACAAACGCACAAACGCACAAACGCACAAACGCACAAACGCACAAACGCACACACGCACACACGCACACACGCACACACGCAGAAAGAACTCTCTGACAAGAGCCCCCTCGTCCGATACAACGCCCTGAGGGCCATGTCGGCCATTAAAGGTGTGTTCCCTCTTTCCTTCTTGGATTGGACGTTTTGTTGTGTGGAAAATGCCTGATTAAACTTGCGTCCGGTTGATACCCGTCGTTGCAATGGTACCCGAACGCACATTTAGTGCCTGTGATTGCACCGATTGGTACGTACGGTTTTGGGCACTCGCTATTGCGAGGTGGTAAGCTGACCCACAGCACCTCCGCCCGGCCCGGCAACCGGCACCACCACACTCCCCAAATTAGTCATGCTTGCAATCCGCAAGGCACTTACAGACTTGTCGCCACACGTCCGTCGCGGCGGACTCCTCGCCATCCCCAAATGCCACGCGTGAGCTCTACTTAACTTGCTTCACATTTCGTGACTTCATCCCGTCATGATGTCCTTTCGCCCCAACTTTCCCACGACCAGCCTCGACGCCACACAACAATCCGCCCTCCTCGACCTCCTCCTCCCCTCGCTGTACACCGACACCAACCCGACCGTCACATCTGCAGCACTGTATGCGCTGCGCTCCATGGCTCCCACGCGGGATGACTTGCTCCACCCCGCGTTCCGCCGGCTGGCGCGTATGGTCCCGGACATGGACGAGTGGGGGCAGATCGAGACGCTGGAGGCCCTGACCTTTTACGCGAGGAGGCAGTTTGGAGATCCGGATTCCGGAGTGGTCGCCGACGCGGACACGCCCACGCCTACCCCCGGACCTGACCTTGCTGCAACCCTCCCCACCTCCATGGACCCCGACCTCCGCCTTCTCCTTACGACAACCCAGCCCCTACTCCGCGCGCGCAACGCCGGGGTCACCATCTGCGCCATCTCGCTGCACCTCGCGCTGCTCCCCCGCTCGCACCGCGCGCTCGTGGCCCGGCCTGCCGCGGCACTTGTACGGGCCTGCAAGGGCTCCCGCGAGATGCAGACCGTGGCACTGCGCGCCTGCTTTGAGGTGGCCAAGCGCGCCCCGGGGTCGTTTGGGGGAATGCACAGGGGCTTCTACGTGTACCCGCTCGAGGGGGAAGGTGTGTGGAAGTGGAAATTGCGGATGGTGGTGGAGGCCGTCGATCCGGATAACGGCGCCGAGGTCGTCGAGGAGCTGGGTTGGTATGTCGTCGGCAGGGATCGGACGCTGGCAAAAGAGGCGGTGGCGGTGGGTTGATGTCGCGTGAAGGGGGGGCGGGGGTTTACGGGGTCGTCAATGGGTGTCTAGTGGAATTGGAATACGTGAGACGAAAGTCAAATCAGGATTTGCATGATGTGGCGGGAAGTGGGTGCGAAATTGACTTCTGCTCCGCTCCAATTGCAGGTTTTGGGAGAAATCGCCACCAAGATACCTTCTGTAGCAGATCGCGTCATTGCCAAACTCATGGATCTTGTCGCAAGCCGGGACGGTGAGTCTTTGCATTCCAGCTATCTTCTATGCTACCTGAAGTCGTGTCGCTTCGACCTGGCAAGACGAAATCGCCGCCGCATCCATCGATGCTCTCCGACCCCTTCTCTCGCTGCACCCCTACGCCCCGCACATCCGCCGCCTTGCGTCCCTTTTGGAGGGTGACTCTGCCACGGGGCGACTACCCTTGCACGATCCGTCGGCCTGTGCGTCGGTGCTCTGGCTGGTGGGCGAGTACTCGCACCTCGTCCCCCGGACAGCGCCGGATGTGCTCCGTGTGTGGGCCAAGGCCTTTCCGTTATTAGGGAAGGGGGGTGTCGCACGGCCAGTGGAACGCGATGGTGAGGTCCCTGGTGCGGACGAGGAACAGGACGAAGAACCCTCGCGGGACGAAACGGAGGCGTCCAGGATGCTTAAACTGCAGGTGCTGACTTTGGCGGCAAAGCTGGCTGTTGCGAGTTTTGTTGGAGGTCCCACGTCCGCTGTAACAGGCGACGGGATTGGGGAGGAGTCTCTTTCGCATGCTGAACGGTCAAAAGTGCGGCAACAAGTAGGACTGCTGTTCCGTTATGTGACGGAGATGGCGCGCTATGACTTGGACTACGATGTCCGCGATCGAGGACGGTTTTTGAAGGGCCTTGTCCTGGAAAAGATGCCAGGAGCTGAGGCACCTGTGTCTTTGGACGCAAATGGCGAGACAACGGCAAAGCTGGGAGAATTGCTAGGAGATCGGATGACATCTATTATGTTCGGCAATCGGGGTGGCAAGGAAGGCATCAAAAAGAGTCCACAACAATGTGAGTGTTTTCGATCCTGTTTCTGTGATTGCACCTCGTCTCAGGGTTTGAAATGCGACTAGACGGCAAAATTTACGCGCTTTCTTCTATCGCTATTATCAGTACCGCTGTGCGGGATCTCGAACCATTGCCTGACTTCCCCGCTATCCCGACCGACCCTGCCGTCCGCTCAGGACAGTCGGACGATCCTTGGACCCGCAACTCTTCATCATCTGAGGCGCAATATAACATTCAGGCACCATCGCCAACTCAATCTCGAAATGCAGCGCTGGGTGGAAAAAGTGCCCCAGCGAGCGGTACAACAGAGGTTAAGGCGACGAGTAGCCTTGTTGGCTCTCGTGCAAGTGACACAGGAGCTGTTTGGAATGGAGTCTCATTAGCTGCGAAGACCCCAGTAGACTTGGACGCATGGTTTGAAGACGATGTGCCCTTACCAGCACAACAGATTGAGTCGGAAGAAGACGAGGATGAAGACGATGACGAGAGCGATGAAGAAGATGTGGAGGAAACTGAGGACAGTGAGGAAGAGACTGACGATGTGGATGAGAGTGAAGATGAGAGCACGGGTATATTGCATGAACAAAATTAATTACGGTATTCGCGATGTAAAGAAGAATGTCATTCTATAGCTTTTGAAGCACCCAATGCATCAAAAAGTCCGTTGATCGTGTTTTTCATTGCTTTCCGCTTCTGAATCTGCTCGGGAGCCTCTTTGCCTTTGGCTTTCCCTTTTCCCTTCCCATTCTTGAGCTTTAGTTCTGGCTTCGCTTTTGTAGGAGAGGCAAGGTCCGCCCAGTATTCGCCGAGGACAGAGACAACTTCCTCTGTTTGCCAAGTGTTTGAGAACTGTCCACAACATAATAATTAAATTTCTGCAAAACAAAGAATAAAGGATTACTTACACCATCTCCCAAAGTCTTCCGGGTTCGCCGAGCTACTGCGGCCAATTGCTTGAAAATTTCCCGTAGTTTGGGTTGTTTGAAATTTTGAGAGCCTCCACTTGCGGCCGCACTGCGGTACTCAGAAGACAACATGTAGCGAATGGTGGACTGAAATGACAACGAAATACTCCGAACAAGAACTTGCAGCGAGGGTGAAGTGGCAGACGCGAGATCCTGCGTAATAGTAAAGTTCATCTAGTGTCTCCATGTGTAGTAAACGAGGAGGGACTCACTGTTTGCGAAGTTACAAGTCGCTGCATCAAATTAAAAGCTTGCGCCAGCTGATACTGCCGAGGATTTGACACTGCACCCGATTGCATCTGTTTGCTGCTCTTACTTGCTGAGTCGTCACGCGTCAACTTTGTGATATCCATGTACGTGGCCAACTCCGAAGCGAATGCAGTCCATGCTACGTCTGGATATCGCTTGATGAGCTCTTCGAAAACGACAATTGGCAAACGAGAGTGCTTGCTCGTCATGAATTCGGTCAAAGCCGAACCATACACTTGCGCGATGGAACCCGAGGTCGACGACGCCGGTTTTGTGGATTCTTCCGGTGTGCCCGAAGATTTCTTCCGCTTTTTGTTTGTGTGAGACGATGTATCTTGCTCGGTGGATTTGTCCGCATTGTGGTCAGGAAAGTTCCTCGTCCATGTTTTCACAGTGAAGACTGAAGTTACAGCACAACACGCGCCAAAATCCCGACCTCCCCCAGTCTTTTTGGCAAGTTCCATGACCTCAACAAGTTGCGCTTCCAACTCCTCAGCGCTGAAGTCATTCTTTCCTGGCCGTGCTTTTGGGTGGTCCTTCACTTGCCCAAATCGCGACTTCACGATAGCAACGACTTTGCGATGAAGCTGTTCCTCAGAAGTCGAGAACACATGTACCAATCGAAGTAGCGGCACTGTGAAATCTATGATTCGGGGATGAGATGGCGATTGTCGCAAGAATATGTCGATCAACTCAAGCACTTTCAAACGGAAGTGCATCATCTGTTGCTTCAGCTCTTCGGGTCCCATTAAGTCATGTCGCTGGCAACGCGTCACTGTCAAAATCCTTACCTTTTTTCTCCTTGTTCGCCTTCTTTCGCTCTCGGAACACCTCTGCAAGTTTCGAATCAAACAACTCCATTTGGTCATCATCCCAAACCTCTCCACCATCACTTTCAGCATCAGAGTCCATGGATACACCGGCACCACTCTCCCGTAATGCAGTAGCGATGGCAAGTCGGAGCTCACTTTCAGCGGCATCACCATTCTCGTTTTTACCATCTAAATGTTCGTCTTCCTCATCGTCGTCTTCGCTTTCATCACTGGACTCATCATCATCGTCATCATCGTCATCATCGGAAGACTCATCATCGTTGGAGGCTTCTTCATCACTCTTCGCTGATTTGACGTCGCCGTTTTCCACGGCGTCATCGCCATTTACCATGAGGACATCGTCTTCCAGGTCGGAATCTCGTTTGTTTTCCACAATCTGCGAACGCACAAATGTCCATCATCATTATGAGTCGCGTTCAACACCAAGTGTAACCTTACATTCAGCAGCACTGAAGTCGCTTTCTTCGTCAATCCTCCCTTCATTCCACATACTGCACGGAATACCGTCTCCACTACTTGCCGAAGGAGAGCGGACGGTTTTGCCAACATGGACACAAGTAAATCGACGATAACATCGACGGGATCAAGGTCATCTCTTTGCTCTCGTTGCTGGTCCTCCCCACCACCAGGTACCTTTCGCTTGACTGACTTCGCTGACTTCCCTGGATTCGTCGGGGACTCAAGTCGCTTGTAGCAATCATGCAATTCCTACGAATGGCGAGGTCACTTTCTGTGGGTATGCTGCCGTCTCCCCTCACTCACTCGAATATCGTCGTTTAGCTCTTCTTCGCTCAGTAGAAGGCCCCCTTCCTCAGAAGAATGATCCGCGTCTGTAGTAACACCCTCTTCAGCTGCAGTGAAAGCACTGGTGTGGCACTGCAACCCCAGGAAAACAAAAAGCAATTCCAGTGTTTTGAGTTGTGCACCTAGTTCTCTGCTGTCCTTCTCATCGCTCTGAAACAAGGAACGACATCTGTTGTTAATTGTTTCTGCGGAATCCCAAGCAGTGTTGCGAGCACTGGCAAGCAATTTGGGGAGGGGGCGCACAAAAGCAACGTTGGGTGAAAGCTTGCCTACTTCCTTGGCTAGGTTCATAACAAATGTGGGGTATCGTAGCATTCTGTCACTTGCAGAAGCAGCACTCTCGTGAGAAACCATTGCATCATTCTCATCTGCATTTTCCTTGCCAGAAGTTGGTCTGGGGCGCGACGCTGGAACGTAAGACTGTCACAACAGAGTGTTGCATTTTGCACTTAGCTTCCTCGCGAACTCACTGGAACCTGAAAATGCGTCTCCCAGAATACCCCAAAACCTTGCTCTGCACATTTCCCTTGTGGCTGGCGTTAATGCCGGCTTAGCACCACCGTACACCGCGACTTCCTCCATGAGTGCTGAATCACTTTCTACGTTCTTTTTTTTCCAGGCGCCTTCCCGCATCGTCACGAATCCATTGAAGAACGCAAACCGCAGAACGGAGGTAACCATGTCTGCTTCATCGACATCCGCAACTTTGCCGAGTCTGTGGCGCATTTTGACCAAATGGAACATTTGGTCAACGCACCACTGACGATGACTCTCAACGGATCGAGACGCTACCGGACCAGCTGCAGCATCCCCGACCGACTTTCCATTGATGCTCCCTTTAGAAGGGTCAACAAAACTTTCACGAAGAAATTTGATGTACTCTGAGATCCCAGTTGTGTCTAGTCCTTGAAGTATTCCCTCCACCGTCTTAGTTTTCGTGATTTTGTCAAACTGCAGCCCCTGGTCGCCTATACTTAGAATTGCAACAAGGACGGGTAAAGCAATGTTCGCGTTGGGGAGTACGACGGGTTCCGCATCCAAAGACTCTTCAACTTCGTCAACGGCATCTACAGATCCCTTCTTCTTCTTCCCACCCGAGTTCCTCTTCTGTTTTTGCCCTGTGACAACTTCTGTCAGTCTCCGACACACAACACCGCACAGCTTGTGCAAATGCGTCCTCTTATCAGAGAGGTTGTTGATTAAGGTCCGAACCAGGGCGGGCGATACGACGTACGCAAAATGGTCTGGTGATCGTGCCGCCAGAAGAGGTAGGGCACGGAGGATGACGTTTAATGCTAGGAACTTGTGGACGTGGGACGTGCTCGCAAGGAAACGCTCTAATAATGCAGTTTTGCGGCATGAGAAACCGCACAAGTGCAAAAGAAAAGCGTGCATACCTTCCACAGCGGCTTTCCAAAATTCCATGAACCCGACCCTCTTACCACCTTCCTTTTCTCCATCCACAACCTTTTGTAAAACACAGTCCCACACACTATGCACCTTGGGATGGGAGTTAGAGCTCGACTTGAGCGCCTCTACAATCCTCGGTAAGGCCGCAGAAGAAAGCACGGGTTTGGGAAGCGCAGTGATGGTCTGCAACGGTGAGCAGCAATGACTACATATATCATGTGTGAAACCGCATCTGCGCGCTTACCACATCAATGTCTTCGAGTCGACACGCAAGCCAAAGATCTTCTGGACTATCATATGGTGACTTTGAAATGCCCGAGGCACCATACACAGATTGCACAACCGGTTCAAGAAGCGTTTTACCGGCGGGTGTTTGAGACAGCTGCAATACATCTTGGGGTCAGCAATCAATCTGTTCGTTGAAACTATGTGACTCCTCACCTGTTCAACCAGATCTACCAGCACTCTGTAGCACACTTCTCGCAAAAAACTCTTTTTCTCGGACCATTCGACGAGTAACACTGTCATCCGGAGTACTTCGTTCGGCGTTGCAAAAGCAACATCGGGAGAAATCTGAGCAACTTTCGACTCGTCCTTGGCCTGTTCATCGCCGGAAGGGCCTTTCTTCTTCTTTCCCTTTTTGGAGTCTACTCGCTTTACATTGCCGATTTGTCCTGAACCGTCAGTTTCTCCCTCAACATTCAAATGGGAAAGCCGTCCACTGGAAACGACGCTCATAACGCCAAAAACGCGTCCAAAGTACATCTCTCGCTCCTCCTGGCCGCTCATTGAGCCCGTTACATCTGTGTGCCGGAGGAGAGTCTCGAGGACGTAAGTGATGGGAACAAACGGGATGACCACAAGAAGCTTCAGTGATTCAAGTCGTTGGTGAGTGCGGCCGTTGAGTAGAGTTGAGCGAACGGACAGGACGGAGGTGAATTAGTGAAAGTGGGGTTGCGGTTCTTGAAATTCAACCTACTTCTGTCAATGCCACCGCGAATCCCTGTCGTGCCCCTTCTCTAGAGCTGGGGAGACCTCTCAAAAGTCTTTTCAGAGTGTAAGAGACGCTGGATGAACAAAGCTGGTCCAGCACGGCATCGAACTCCACCAAAGTGTCCGATTCCTCCGTCCTCTGCTTTTCTTGGTCCTTCCCTTTGAGATTCTCTCTGGATTTCTGTTGTTTCGTTTGACTTTGAGCATCAGCCCTAGCGTGAATAGTTTTCAATTTCTCCGTGAGTTGGTTCCACTGCCCAGCTTTGGTGAGGTTGTCGACGTGCGACGATTGCTCCTGGGCAAGCGCCGATATTAAAGCGTGAGCGGCTTTCCCTCTGACAGCAACATCCAGCGACGCAAGATCCCAGAACAGCTCCAGGACAGCTGCCATTGGGAAGTTTGGGAGTCGTGCACTTTCTCTTTTCCTTGGCCAAAGCACAAAAGCGCAGCTCGAAAGCTCGATCCCATCTCCAATATGTCGCAGTCCCACCGCGCACTGGATCCGACGCAGGTGATTGCTCATGCGTAGAGCCCTGGATGCTCTCTTGGGCCATGGTAGCCCGGGCGGTGCTCACGGTGTTGGACTTTAGGTGGAACGCTCGACCAAGGCGCTTCTCGCCTGGTTCAACAAGTCCAAATCAACTGAGGAATCATCCGAACTTGCGCTTATTCCGGAGAACCAGTCTGTGTGGGTGGTAGTGTCCACGAGAACCATTCCTGACAACTTTAAAATCAAACCCGTCCGAATGTGAGTTCTCACGTGCGAAGGACCGCTTCGTGGAGAAGTTTTCTTTTCTGAAGAGGAATAACATGCTGAAATGTGGGGAGCTGAAGGATTTTGGCTCTCTTTGTGTGTGAGATGCCAGGACATAACTGACCATTTCTCTTCAGCACCATCCCCCACCCTTTCCTCCCCCCTACTGCATCCGTTTGCCTCATCACTAAAGATCCTCAAAGAGAATACAAGGATAAGCTGGACGCTACCCCGGGTGGCGAGGCCCGGAAGCTCGTGAACAAGGTATCACAAAATTCGCTGTTTCGTGGAGTGATTGAACGTAACAATAACGCCCCGGTACGATTTATCAGGTCATTGACGTCTCGAAACTTCGAGCCAAGTACAAGCCCTTTGAGGCGAAGCGCCAACTCTGCCGAGAGTACGACCTTTTCCTCGCGGACGAACGTGTGCTGCCGCTGCTTCCGAAGATTTTGGGCAAGAAGTTCTTTGAGGCCAAAAAGTGAGAATAGGGCTTTTTATTTATGTGACTACTCTGTTTGAAAGCGAGCGGCTTCTTTGCAGGCACCCGGTTCCCGTCAATCTCACGAAAACGGACTTGCTCGGCGAAATCAAGGGGGCGCGCAGCAGTACTTACCTGCATCTCAACAGAGGGAACTGCACGTGTGTTATCCCGCGTTAAAAGATGCTCTGTAGTGACATTCCCTCACGTTGCGATTTGGTCATTGTCGTTGCAACCACTGTGTAGATCCATCCGCGTCGGTCTCACCTCACAAACTGCCGAAGAGCTCGCTGCAAACATATTGACCGTTCTCGACACGGTCATAACAAATTACGTACCCCGGAAATGGAGCAATGTGCAGTCCATCCATGTGAAGACGAGCGAGAGTGTCGCCCTTCCCATCTACAATTCGTTGCCAGAGGAGAAGATGGTGATTGAGGTGAAGCCACAGGTCACGAAGGAGCGAACCAAGCGAAAGCGAGAGGAGACAGAGGTGGATGAGCAAAAGAAAGTTGAGAAGAAGGCCCGGAACGAGGATGCTGCGGAGGAGGAAGTGCCCAAAAAGGGATCGGAGAAGAAAGCTTCCAAGAAGGGTGTCAAAGAAGCTTCCAAAGAAGCTGTTGTGGAGGATAAGCAGTCGAAATCACTTGGACTTTTGGCGAAGGAGAAGAAGGACAAGCCCACCAGTGGCGCGAGCGCTAGCGAGAAGCCTTCACGAAATAAGGCGGGCGCGGTAGAAGCGCCTAAAGGTAGCAAAGCGAAGAAGATTGTGAAAGCTAAATAGGATATTTTATAAGTCATTGTTTTACTTCCTCCACCATATCTGTATTTGGTGATCTACGTGTGGAGGGGGGGAGGGAGGGAATAACTCGAGATGCGGGTAAATTGGCTTGCCTTTCATTCTTTGGGGTTTGCATCTGCGTCGGAGTCATCGCCGCCCTCGACACGCTATTTTTATTTTCTTTTGTGCGATGAAGGTGCGCAACACCGGCATCCGCTGCAATCACAGCTTCGTTCTCACGCAAGGCCCCACCACATCACCGCGTCTCGCTGCTGCCTTCCAACTCCCATTTCAAACTCATCTCATCAAATCAGGTGTTGGTCACCGGCGGAGCAGGCTACATTGGAAGTCACACGATCAGGGAGCTTGTGCGGACGGGCAAGCATGAGGTGGTCGCGGTGGACAACTTGTCGAAAGGTGGGCCTCCCTCACGATCCACCCCATGACTCAATCCTGACTCAACATGGTTGAACGTCCTGCCGCGCAACCAGGCCACGCGGCAGCAGTAACATCTGGAGCAACTCTGGAACAGGGTGACATTCGCGATTCGGGGTTCATTGAAGGAGTGTTTGCGCGACACAAGCCGGACGCGGTTATGGTGCGATTTGCCATCCACGTCTGTTCCTCACACTGCGGCTCTTCTGATGAACGTTGACGCAGCACTTCAGCGCCTCTATCGTTGTGCCCGATTCTGTTCGGGATCCCTTGTCATACTTCGACAACAATGTTTGCGGGACCGTCACTTTACTTCGGACTATGGTGAAACACAACTGTAAAGTGAGCGTGATGTTCTGGACGGCAGCATCATGGTACTCCTTCTAACCACAGGGTGAATGTCGATGCCCTTCAAACAGTACTTCATTTTTTCTTCCACCGCTGCCCTCTTCGCCAATCCGAAAACCATCCCTATCCCGAGTGATGAGGAGCGTATTCCTATGAGTCCTTACGGTGACACGAAGCTCGTGGTTGAGAACATCCTGAAATGGTACGGAGGCGACTTGGTATTAAATCACGACATACCTTTATTCCGTGAAAATTTTCAGGTCTGAAGACGCTTATGGGGTCAAACATGTGTGCTTACGATATTTTAATGCCTGCGGAGCAGATGAACACGGTGATATCGGGGAAGACCATGAACCGGAGACTCACCTCATCCCGATCATCCTTCAAGTATGAAGTTCGGCCCAACTCCCCTCTTCCCGACAAAACTAATCTCTATCTCTCAATGTCCCTACCAGGTCCCGTTGGGCAAGCGGCAACACGTCAAAATATTTGGTACCGACTACCCCACTGACGATGGCACAGCCGTCCGAGACTACGTACATGTGACGGACCTTGCGACGGCTCACATAAAGGTGGATGATGTTTTGGATCCTACTTTGCGCCTGTCTCGGCGAGAGCCAACCGTCTGACTGGTCATTTGCTACGTGTTGTGACAGGCTCTTGATTTCATGGTGACCAAGAATCGCTCTGGCCGGTTCAATCTCGGTTCTGGAAAGGGGTACTCAGTTCGAGAAATTGTTGAAGCGGCGAGACGAGTGACTGGTCACCCGATACCTGCCGTAGAAGAGGCCCGGTAAGTGTATAATACGACATTCATTATCCCTCAAATGCTCAACTACCGCATGTAAGGCGTGAAGGTGACCCCGCCATCTTGATAGCGTCGTCAAAAGATGCGGAGGAGCAGCTCGGCTGGACCAGGCGGTTTGACAGCGTGGAGAAAATTCTCGAAACGGCGTGGAGGTTCCATCAGAAGCACCCAACAGGAATGCACTGATGAGCGTGAACAACCCATGCTGTAGGGAGGTGGGATTTTGTGGGAGCTAGCCCGGGGTCCAGTCTGGCTTGGAAACGGGCATTCCTTTGCAGGATTCAAGTCTTGAATATTGGTCACATCTATCGCGATGTGACTCCATGCATATCGGCCTGATATGCTATAGACACGCCTTACAGAGGCTTTGCATTTTACATTACATAGAACTCTGCAGGAATATATACTACTTTGTCAGCCGAATGACCCGACCTCTGTGGTACCATGCCGAGGGCGCGCTCCCTCTATCGCAGGCCCAACATGCGGGTGTCTCGCAGTTCCATTCGTATGCTCGGAATCCCCACGCGTTTCGCCGACACCACTCGCACCCGTTCCGTCTCGCGGTTGACTTGCTGAGTCCCGTGACCGCGCCTCGTGCACCTCGCGACCGGCTTGTGCCAGCTTTGGGGACACATCTTGGAATGCGATATAAGAGGAACAGATGAGGACGGTCGTGCACAGGAAAATTGAAATGAGACATCCGTAAGGAATGGAGTTTGGAGGTGGTATGGTCTATGGGGTAGAGGCCATATCTGTTGACCGCACGCAGGTTTCGACATTATGCTATCAAACTTACAGCCATGCTGGCTCCCAAATGGGTAACAGCCACAAATGCGACCCTCCACCACGATCTTGTACGATAACCTTCAAAGGCCACCACGTTCCACGCGATGTTGAGGAGAGTGAAGAGGGACGTGAGAATTGCTGGAACAGGACGAGTAGAAGGAACATCATGTGAATGAGAGAGTGAGGGTGACAAGAAGTTGCAGTTATCCACAGCACATCATGTCCTCGTAGACTAGTAGACTAGAGGCTCAACATCTCCGACACTCACCACTCAAGAAAAACATGCTAATACCACCACAAGCTCTCGCGACCACGACGCCAGGACCCGCGCTTTGGGCTAAACTGGACACATATGTTACAAGGGAGTTGGCTGCACCGAAACCGAACCCCGCGACGAGAGAGCGAGTTGGAAAGTTGAGTGGAGATGTGGGGTGCTTGGAGACGAGGTCGAAGAGGGAGTTGGCACGTCTGCGGAACAAACGGGTACATTCTAAGCATGTCACGGAGGAGGGAGGGGCTCCCGGGCGTGAGCGGAGAGCTTCCACCGCTTTGCGTTATGACAACCTTCAAGTGATGCAATTTCCAGATTTGTCACGCGACCTGTCCGGCAAAGGACCAGTGCCATTCCACCACGGTGCTGCGTTTCCAGAATTAACCAAGGACAGCAGTTCGTCACCATTACGCACGATAATAGCATGTAGTAAAGCCATCTGAATAATTCCTGGCTAATAACGCCAACGACGACGGAAAATGGCAAGGAGGACTGGAGCGGTGCAACGATGCGCCATATCAAAGCGGAGAGGAGAAGGGAGAGGAGCCAGAAGAAGGCACTTTCAATCGATAAGGAAAATGCTCGATAATCGCCATGTGTGATTGGTAGGCGACGCGGTCACTCACTGATCTCACCTCGATATTGAGAGTATCGTGAGTGTAGGGTCTCGAGCAACATATCCGAAGAAGATCACCAGTGCTGGTCCGTACGCAGTGAGTAGACAGCCAAAGAATGACAGTGCCGTCATCCCTTTGGATTGATGACTGGGAAGTGAAGGATGGAGCCCGCCGTCAACCCCAATGAATCTTCGAACACTTCAATAAAAACAAGGTAATGCTTCTCCACCTTTTTCGCTTTCCCTTTAAATGAACTACTTAGTGGAATACATTTTCATGGTTTGGTTAGTGTTGTCGCGGTGCGAGTTTTGGCGGAAGCTGACCTCGCGCGCTGAATTCATTCAATCAGTCAGTGGAACCAACCAGACAAAGTCGATCTGCAAGCATACGTTTTACCCCCGTCCCACCAGGCGTAAGAGCGTGACTTGATGGCATCTTCAGACGTTCCCCCCCTCCTGGGGGTCATGTTTCTCGTTTACACAGGTCGTGGGGGTAGCCAGGTGCGCGATAATGAAGATCTTGCTGCCTTTCAGCAAAAAATAGTTGAAATGAAGCTGATTGTCTGTTCCACCTACCGAAAATTGTTGGGGATCTTCGCTCGATCTTCTGCGTTCTGTCAACCTGGTCGCGCTGGATCTACGTCTCTTGGCATCAGCTCGTGTTCTTCTACCCGGACATGTACTCGGCATCTGCGATCCCCTCAACTAGTCCTCCTTCCCAAGTCTTTTCCCAACAAGGTGGGGTCTCGCCTCAACTCCAACCACACTCACCAGTGCCTCCTGCACTGACACTCCCTCACGGTGACGCTTCATCATCTTCGAATGCTTCACTACAATCGGGAAGCTCTTCACAACTGCCACCTCATCCTGTCGCCCCAGTTGCTGCAACGACAAGTTCCAGCGACCGTGCACATCGCACTCCTTCTGTTGCAAGCCTCCTGAGGCTTGCAACCACACAGAATCCAGGGATATCGTCTTCGCAGGATATTTTAAAAGCCGAAGTAGCGCCTCCTGTGCTTCAAGGACCCGGTTCCGCGACTACAGCAGCCATCGCATCACACCATTCCGGATCAATGGCAGGACTTGGAGGGGGAACAACTGGGGCTTCAACAAATGTTTCGAGTGCTAATCTTGCCGACATTAACACAGACACTATTTCAGGTAGGTGATTGTTCTCAAAATTACCGGAAGGAAGCTCCGAAGGCTACGGAGCGGGCTTGAAAGACAGTGCCACGTAGAATGAGAATGTGCATGAACAGTGCGGGACAGCGAATATGGATCTGACCCGCTTCTAAACTTCCCAAGGCCCTCCACCGACACCCGCTAGATCTCAGTCACAATTGAACACCCTCAATCGAAACACACCTGCAACTCCCCAACACCAAACACACCGCCACCTTCACCATCATACACACACACCTCACAATACCCAGCATTCCTCCATTCCTGCAATTATCCACACAGCAAGCATGGCACCATCCCCCGGATCACCGACACCACAGCCCTACAGTCCTTCCCCTTCTCGAGGTCGCTCAACTTCGGCATCATTGCCACCCTCGTCTCCCTCACACATGCCCCTTGACCCGGCTCTGCTTGCCACACTTCTCACTCCTCGCCCTCATTTATGCGGGCGAAAGTTTGTTCTCTCTGTTGACGACATCGTATTTGTTGGGCATCCTGTTGCCATAGGCGAGTCACATGGTGATGTAGACGATCTTGAAAGGGAAATGGATGGAATGTGGGATTTAGATGGGAAGATTGATGTTGGATCAAAGGAATCGGTTTCGTCAGGCAAGAGGAGGATGAGTCTTGGGGAACCTATGCTAATGAGTCGAAGAGCAAGCCTCGCAGTAGTCCCAGGCGGAGGACCACGTAGAACCAGTGGAGCTGATCACAGTCACACGGTTGATGAGGGAGGGCATCGTGGCTCAGACTCCGTCGCAATCGCTCAGAGCATCCCAGGGATCCCTCTGAGCGTCTTTACTCCACCACCAATGGACGCAAATACTTCTGGGTCAAGCGCACCGCACGTTTCCGCAAGCCCATCAATACATTTGACCGCATTTCACATTGTGTTTGCACTCAGACCGACTTCCACTCATCCTCCAACCGTTCAGGCTGAGCGGATCTACACTACAGCCGTTCGGAAGCTTGCTCTTGCTTGTGCGGTGGAGCAGAGGAGAAGAGATTATGTGAGGAAGGAGGCTGGGGTGATGGTTGGAGTTCGTGATGATATGGGAGGGGAAGCGGGAAAAGGTGAGTTGGAAAATGAGCTCCGATAGTCAACCTTCCTAATCAAATTACATCTTCAACGCATTTTAGTCCCGACAAACACCACAATTTTTCTCAGAGAGTTGCTACAACAATCATCACTTGCTCGCCTCTTAGCCCAGGTGTATCATGCGCTCGTTTCCCCCTTGCAGACCACATTACACGTTCGTGTTGGCGCTGGCGTTTTTGTGTCCATAAAGTGCGGTGGATTTCTTTCCACAAAAGAAACCGAAGACCACGAGCCTCAGCCCATCAGACGGGGTAGGCGTTTGGAGAAGCATGCAAGGCTGCCATCACGTGAACGTTCAGATGGAGATCTCAGCGCATCCCGAGAGATCGGTGACAAGAGATCAGACTATGGACAAGATGATTCTCAGGGCAAGCTCAATGATCTACTTCCCATAAATCAGCCTCTTCGTCCTTATCAAGCGCTACTTGTATTGGGTGATCCAGAAGATGTTCTTGAAGCGATGCCAAAAGATGCAGGAAGAGATCTTGTCCAATTGGTAAAAGCAGCAACACCAGTGGAGAAGTAAGCTTGCACATGTCTTCGCCAATGTCAGCACGTCGACCTCATTGAGCACATTTGAAGCCTCCAAGACCTCTCTCGCAGCCTTGCATGGCCACTACACCATACTTTTCGCTTGGCTGCACACTTAATACACTGGGAAGTGACTCAAATTCTTGAATCACCTGCAGATGTCCGCAATGTTTACATAGTGAATAGGATTTGGCGGGTGGGAGAGTGAGCCGTGTTTTGCTGCATAATCAAAACTCGCAATTGCTCATAAGGCCTACCTGAGCTTAGGCTGTTGAACATCTCTCCACTTTTCCAGCAGCAGTTTCCTTCCATTCCTTATGCTCTTGCTACGATTGTGTCCGTGTTATCAGCACCTGTTCCTTTCTATAGAGCCTTGCATCCTCTCATCAACGGAAACTCAACATCTTCGCGCACTGCAAATTCTACATTGCACCCTCTACCGGAAAGTACCACCGGACAACACTCGATTTCAACAGCGTCGACGTCAGCCTTCGGCCTCGATAATCCAGCTGTCCTTCTCGAAGTTCTGGTGTGGCTCCTTCGTCGGGGTGTGATCACGCAGCTGAATATGTATGCTTGCATCAAGGTGCCAGCAAAAATTCAATTGCGCGTTCTCAAAAGGCGTGCACCATCGTCCATCGGGCAAGAGACTGCTACCACGGAAACCCACCACACTGGCGGAGAACTCTCAGCGTCATACTTAGGTTCATCTTCCGTAGAGGTGCCTTTATTTTCACGAGGTGCAATCGAAGGGGTGGACTTGGTGTCTGAGGAAGAAGATGCTCACGATGACACCCCCGATTTTGTTATTTCGAATCCAAGCGAAGCAAGTCCAGTAGAACGCGAATGGATAAACGAAATCGCCTTGACTTCACCTGAATTTGGTGACTGGTTTCTGAGGTGAGTAACCGAAACTAGACGCAACTGACTCGGTCAACGCTCATTATTGTTGCAGAATTGCCGACCGGCTGGACGCCAAGTGCCACCTCGACCAAATTATGTTCGAAGAATGTGTTCCACGAAACATAATGAGACCCTTGTTACTTGCGTTCACGGAGTATCTTCTGATAACGACAGCCGAAGAAGCTATATAATGTGTGTGTATAAGCTCTATTTATTGAGATAGCCCATAAGGTCTTCTCCCAGCACATTTTCGATTCCCTTGCAGACCTCTCGGCAAACCGCTTCCACTGACTCATCTTCATCCTCCAACAGCTCTGCCAAGAACGGTACCGTTTCTGGAAGCAATGAAAGGAAATCCTCGCCGTGCCGAGAGTAAAATTGCTGGATCGTACGAATGGCGGCGATACGCACGTGGGGCAATGGAGAGCGAGTTTTGAGCAGGACACTGTGGTTTAAAGGTTTCCAATAAACATCGCCAGTCGCGGCGAGAGAGAGTTGCGCGATTGCAGGGATTAAATGTCTGTGCACCGCAGACTAAATAAAGTCAGATTGGGATAGGTTGGGATGAATGTTCACAATCAAACTATTTCAAATTTAATTTTAGCTCACCGAATACTCATCCTGCCCAGTGAGTGGAAGCTCAAGCTGGTCCACAAGTGGTTGCATCAGACGGTCAAAAATTGGCTTGTCGACGAACCCTGCGATAAACAAGACGAAGTAACAACGACATGTGGTAAAACGGAATGCTGTGGCGCTCACCATTAGCATCGTACTGGAACGTTTTTTGGAAACAATCCACGATGCAACACCAGAGTGCGTCCGGGAGCTTCCCGCTTCTGTACGCTTTCAGAGTATTCAATGCAGGATCTAACGTGTACCCAACGAACGGCACAAAAATGGCTTGTAAATTCAGCAGAAGCTGATCGACCAATTTGAAGAACACAAGACATCGCGCATGGGCTGTCTCTTTCAAATTTAAAGGATGTATCACAATGACATATATGGACCACCTCGGATGAATGAACTCACCTTCGTTTTTGTTGATTTCAGTGACCCATTGCACCAGTTTGAAGTACAATGGACGGAATTGAGATTCATTGAGCCTCATCACAAAGGTCAAAAACGTGGCAATCGACCGTTCTCCCACAGGACCAAGACCCTGCAATCTTGGGGGTTAACCAAACGAATGTAAAAGTGCAAGGTGGTACCAACATCGTCAACATTGGCTTGTGTGCACGCAGCATTCAAAGCGCCCATGAGGAATTTAAACAGAGACTTGACGAGCTCGTCAAGGAGGTCGTTGGGAATGCTGCCAATGGCCATTTCTACGAAGTCCAGCAGGGCAACCAAAGACTGAGCCCGAGGAGTATAATCAAACAGAGCAGAGAATGAATTCGCATATGAAGAACCTACATCACTTCCATAGTCAGAGCAGAGCTTCCACTGTGCACATAGCACTGGCACCAAAATCCGCGATGGGACTTCCGCTGCGACTGCCTTCCTAAATTCAAGAGCTTTCGAACGAACCTGTCAAAATAAAATGCCTTCGTTTAATATGAGGGTTTAAGACCTTAGAACAAATACCACTGACTTGAGAGCCACCGTTTTCAAACAAAAGTGACTTGTGCAAAGACGATTGCACTAAATCTTGCAAATAAGGGCCCACGAAACGAGGCAGCGTTCGAACAGTGACTGTCATCGAGCCAAGAGCGCTCAGCTGCACCATGGTGCTGTTTGAGGAAGAAACTGAAATTTCGCAAGTGTAGAGTTTCACATGTAGAATTTTCATATGTAGTTGGTGGAGTGTTCAGTGTTTCACCTTCAGATGTGACGAGAAGCTTTGTCAAACCCACCAGTTGTGTTCAGGGACGCCCGAAGATGAGAGACAACGACGGGTAGATATTTTCCCACGAAGGGAAGAACGCGGGCTTCAAGTTCCATTCTAAATAAACAACGAAGAACGAAAATAATAGTCATGACCGACTTCCAGCTTCCTTAAAGCACTGTTTCTCTCACGTAAGCGCGGCGATTGCTACCATCGCTGAAGCTACAACTTGGTCGTTTGGTGCAGAGAGAGCTCCTGGACCAATAAGCGACGGTAATGCATCGAGGAACATAGAAGGATCAACTTTGGCCATCTTTGTAGCCATCGTGGAGACACAAATCATCGCAACTTGTTTGCTGAGAGCAACCTGGCGAGAAATGGAAAAGGGACGTTGATAAAACAATACAGAAAATCGAACAACGGAAAGAGCGGTGGAGACGTTCACTGATCCTCATCCCAGTATATGGACGGAACTTACGTTTTGATCAATCGCACCCTCATCTTTAATAATCTTCATCACTTCATCAAAAACCTCTTGGAAGACTTTAGCGCTGGCATTGGAAAATCGCATTTCGTCTTCAGCGATTTGCTCGCTGACAAGTGTAATGGCTTTCCTCCGAATCTAAAAAGTTACGAATGAGTCGTAACACAGTCATGTTGAGACAGTGTGCGCACGAACCGTTGTGTTTTCATGACGAATAAGTCTGGAAACTACTTTCAAAAACGAGTTTGGTGACAACAACCGATGAGCTTTGTCGAGAAGGCTTATCGTTGTCTTCGACACGCCTAAAGAGAACAAAATGGAAAACAAAAAACGTGAAGCATGCATTACTAGGCCGCAACAACAGCAACCTCACCTTTCCAAAATCGAACCACCGTTCCATCGCTCCCCTTCAACGATGAGAGGTGCTGTTCTACCGCTGCAATCAACGAAAGCAAAACCTCAACGAGGCGCAAAACGATGGGGTCCATTTCACGTTCGGACCCTTTGCTCGCTCCTCGCTCCGCTCGAAACTGCTTGATGAAAGTTTTGTCCGAAAGAACCTTGGAAGAGAAATTGGTGACCAAATTCCGAAACTCTCGATAGTCTCTGTCGTCGTGACTTCGAAGATCGAATAACAGCTGCGGCAAGGCATCTATCTCTTCCTCGGACGATGGCTTCGCGCAAGGAATCACGTTGAGCTTTTCCAACAACGAAACGACTCCCTAGAAGCAAAGATGTTTAAGGTGACGTCGCACTAAATGAAGAAAAATTCGTCAACTGACATTCAACTGAATTCTGACATCGAACGATGCAGCCAATGAACTAGCGAACTCCGAAAGGTCGTCATTTGCTGCGTTTGGCACCAGAACTTTTGCGTTCCACTTGAGTGTGTTCTTTTCTAAAAGCATTGTCAGAGCAGGTTCCAAGAATGTTATTGCACCAAGTGACGTTACGAGGAGAACAAAAAGCCGAAGACGTCTGTGTTTCGGAATAAAAGCTAGTGCGTCAACGAAAACTTTCAAGATAGGTTTAAGCTCTAGTCAAGGTTGGATTGAGTGTGTCATATCATGTCGTTTGGTGAGAATGTAAAAATGAACATACTGAAAACAATGTCTTCCCATTCACTGGTCTGAGCTTCTCTGGGTTGGACCAAGGCAGGAAGGACGGTCTCAATAGTCTGCCATGGGTGCAATTCTCAGTTCGTTCAGAAACTACTTATCGTCGCACTCAACGAACCTTATGAATAACGTGAAAACTGTAATCATCATCCTGTCGCACAAGGTTCGTTCCGAGGAACGTAAAGACAGGCATCACAGTATTCAGAACACGATGTGGATTAAGCTGCGCCAACCGCGCCAGAAGGAGCAAAGCAGAGTTATGGGTTTGAGGGTTGTCAGTCACTAGTCCATAATGTCATTAAATCGAAGAATTAAGATCCAATCGTCACGTAAAGTTCCTCACCTCTTAAGCTTTGCACAACAGTGTCCAGACGAATGGCACTATCGCTGACGTTTTCGACAGTTCCGGGTGCTTGAGAGTCCGCCAAAGTAAAAATGGCAGATAGACAAAGCTGTCGACAGTACTCTATTGATATAGAGTATTGCGATGGTTCCGCGATCACCAATGCAGCCAAAACATCGAAAAGCGCAGCAAAAATGGGAGTTGGATCCTCGTCCATCGTAAGAAAGTTGGCGCATTCCAGAGCAGTTACTAACTGCTCCGGAGATCGCGATGAGCTACCGACGGTAGCATTGACTCCACTAAAGCGCGGTGCCGTGATGAGAAGAGGCTCGGTGGAAACTTTCGTAAATGATCACCCGCCTTTCTTTCCGTTTCTTTGATACCTGAAGCTGAACCGCGGGTAAAACACTGAGGCAAGAGACAAACTCCGATGAAATAGTGTCCGACGATAGAGGAAGATCTTTGAGAACACGCTTTGTCAATTTTGTTGTGTTTGCGTCACCGCCCCAGGTTATAACGTTGAGCAATGTTTGATAAATGATGGTCTGGCCTTCGGAATCGATTTCCGCGAAGAAAATCGGTGATAAAATGGATATCGCACACTGTTGCAACGCCGCGGCGGGACCTGCGAAATCTACGTTTTGAGATTGAACGCGAGTTAGAAGTGCCACTAAGGAAACGTACTCGACGGAACACGTTCACGCCGCAGAATCCTGCAAAACTCATCCAGAAAAGCGCCATCGTCTGACACGTTGAGAGAGCTTGGATGGACGCATTGTAGTATAGCCACCAAAAAGTCTATGTCCTGAGAGGAATACTGCTCTTGTGACTTGAGTACGTGTGACATAACGGAGTACAGTGAGTTGAACTTTTGTAACGAGTGCGCCTTGGATAAAGTATCAAGCAACTTAAGTTGTGCCATGCGACTTGGAAAGTGTACCAGGTGAGATGTAAGGAAGGCAAGAGTGTGTCGGGCCAGCCTGATTCAAGATTTTAGTGCTCTTTAAGGCCGGCAAATAGCGACTGAACATAACGTACTTGACGTCGTCACCAGCCTTAGAGGGAGACAACAACCCATGCATCGCATTTTTCAGATACTGCGAGTCTAGGATTATCTCGGAAGATGCAGACTCGATCCAGGTAATGATACGAATATACTCCTGGGTCGTAAGATGAGAAATCTGGTGGTCGCTCTCATTTTTGCCATACATCGAGTTCAAACCATAGACACGAGAAAGGGAATTAGCTTTTGAAGAGCCTTTCCCTGGAAGTGTCAAAGTTTTGAGTGCGTTCAGCGTAGAACCGATGTTCTTGACACATGAAATAAACGCAGTTCTGAGGGTCTTTAAGAAAGAGGGAAAGGAAATGAAGATCGTAACTTGAATTCACAAGCTAAGATGCTTACTTTGATTTCGCTTGTTGCGAAAATCAGAAGCCACGGCACGACCATCTGATAATCGTGTTCGGGTTTCAGCGACACATAGTGGGACACGATTTGGAGACACCGGGTATGGAGAAGAACGGTCGCATCGTCCACATCATCAAATCCTATCAAGAAAATACAGCAATGCTGGAGCAAGCAATACACCGAGCCAAGAAACATTCACTCACCACCGTGAACGAGGGACACATGCACAACAAACGACACCACGTCAGCGGTCCCAACGCACTCCTTGAACAACGTTTGGAGCAGTAATTCTACTGATTTGAGATATTCAAAGCGCATAATGGCTTTGAATACCACAACAGCGATAACATTCTCGGAAGCATTCGCATTTCCAATGAGCGATCCCAGTTGCTGTATCATAACCTTTGATGACAGCAAATACACCACTCGGGAATCGAAAGGTTCCAGTTTATCAAATAATTCCGTTAAGGTGCTTTCCATCAAAGCTGCATCAACCTGAAAAGCGGCGCCGGCAACAATTTCAAATCTCCCGATAACGCTCGGCAGGGTCTGGCGGCTGAACGTAAAGCCATGATCTGAAACATCGACCGAGTTAAAAATAAATAACGAATACAGATGCCTCAGGTCAAACTCCAGTACCTCGAGATCTCGCACAAACTGAGACTGCACATTTTCCCAACACCAAACTGGCGAGGCAAGACAAGGGAGTATTCGTCCCTTTCAAGCACTCGAGGTACATGTTTGTGGCGATTTCGAAGTCGTTGTTCCCAATCAGGCCAACTAAGTTCTCTGAAAGTACATCCGTCACTTTGTTGTTGTACTTCGATGTTGAGGTTGACAGTTTTCCAGTCCCAATCTTCCTGTTGCCATCATCCACGTCTGACGAGGGCTTCAGAAGGGATGCATTACGCGACACCCCTTTCATAAGCTTCCAAAAGAGACCGGACTCGTTCTCATGAGCAGATAAGCCACCCAACAACTTTATTGCTATTTTGCGACTCTCTTTGTCAGTGACCAATAGATGCCTCAAGATCAAATGACTGTATTGAAGGTAAAAGTTCTGGGGAGCCACCGCCAAAACCTGGAGAATTACCGCGAGCGCGAGGCTGGGAACGTTGGGCGACCCCGCACTTGCTTCCAAGATCGTCGAGAGCGACTGCATCAACTTTTCGCGGTCTGCTACCAAGCGGGGGAGGTTGTCAATGGAAAGAACAGCTTTGACAACAGACGAGTCCGAGTCACTGAGAAGACTCAAAAGGGCATCCTCCACAAATTCTGGCTCCTGTACTTCTCCCTTCCCCACCAAGCCATCAAGTTGCTTGACGGATATGATGCGGACAGATGGATCAGGATGGCGAAGTCCAAGAAACATGGGAGTTGCTTCGGCAGACCCATTTTCAACAGGAATCATCCCGGCAGCGTAACGAGTTCCGGCAAGGGTTCCGCCGAGGAACTTGAAAATACGATTTTGTTGTGACCGATTATCGGGTATATCCAGAACAACCTTCAAAGCCTCTTGGAGTTCCTCGGGATAGCGGGTGTTGAAAAGATGAATCAATGTGGGAATAGGCTCCGAAAGAGTAGAGCCGCCTTCCTCTTCTGTTTGAGAAATCAAGTCCTTTACGACTTGCTGAACAAATGACTCCATGACCGAGCGTGGAAAGTTTGGGAGTTGGAGCAAATTGACGAGCAGCTCGGTCCGACGAGTCTCTTTGGCAAATCGATAAAGCTGAGCAATGAACAGCTTCAGGAACCTTGTTGCATTGTAGGAGCTAATGATGGTACCGATGCGCTCCACGAGTGACCTTGTTAAAGGGACGAAATCAGTACCCACCCGTACAAAGGCGCGATGCTGAACGCGCCACTCACTCGACCCTGAACAAATTTCGGAGTGCAACCATTGGGAACACATCTAGACCTTCTTGGTTCTGGCAAACATGGACCATTGCCAACAGCGCTCTTCCTTCCACTGGACCCTTCGATTTGTGCTTGGACGCACTCTCCAAAAACGCCACCAACGTTTCATTGCTCAGAGGTGTCCGCATTGAAATGGTCGAGAACACCACGTAAGCGCCAGCCTGGAGGTCTGGTGCCACCCTGGCCTTCATGAACGCGAATACGTGCGGAAGAATGGTCGCCAGGATGTTGGTGGTTATCTGAGGAACTGTGCGGGCGTACGAGAGCATCGTGGCTGTCCAGAAGTTCCACAGGAGCGGTTGGTCTCGCTTGACCTTGTGGTGACTTTCACCGTTTGACAGGGAGCGTGTGACGACTGTGCAGATGTAGTCAAGTAAGGATATATCGGTGATGAGGCGCTGGACGAGGATGGGCCGAGTCAGTGGTGCCTTGGACTTGGATATTGTGCTCAGGAAAGACCACCGCGAGTTGCTCCTGTCGAACAGATTAGATTCATTTGTAAGCAGTGCGGAGCATGTCGAAAGATGCTATGGGAAACGAAACCAACGATATTTGTAAGATGGATACCACTTTAACGAAAAAGTCGGTCTCGTGGAACGGGAGTACACATCCAAGAAACGCTTCCACATTATGTTCGTGAATTCTGTACAAAAAAACATCGATAAATGGCTGCGAAAACCGGTCTACTTGTTTGATCCCAACACACCTGAACCTCCTTATCAACCATTCCAACGCTTTCCACGCCGACATGTCCAAGCAGTAGGGCGACACAAGCTGCAAAAAGCTCGTGATACCGGCGTCCAACTTGGCATTTTCCTCCTTGGTCTGCTTGGAGCGGTCCACGTTCTTCAAGGCCAGCGAGAACAGCGTCGCCTCGAACGCGCCGAACCGGGGCGTGCCCGGCGCGATCAAGACGCTGGCGTCAAGTTCTTGCGGATCGTACTTTGACGAAAGCTCCTGCAGCCCGGCAATTCCGACAGCGTAGACTTGGTCAGTGTCCATGTCCGCAGCCTGCTCCACGGAGAAAAGCAGCGACGCTTTCCCGCGCCCGCCGCCACCATGGTGGAGTGATGTCCCCGCCCGTGAGGCTGCAGCGACGTTCCTCAGTTGTTTGGCGAGACTCATCCTCGCAATCTGGATTTTTTCCAATCGCCCGGGTAATTGCAAGGTCGGCTCATTGTTGCTTCGGTCATCCAAAAGTGTAGAAGTACATGCATAACAATACTACATTTCCGCGTTTTGGTCACTGGACAAGGATCGATGAGCGGGATACTGGGAAAGAGCATCTTCTACTCCGTGTACAGTTTTCTCACCCCTTTCGCCGTCCTCGATGCTCTTTCACAAGCTCCAATTTCCCCTCCCTTCCCCATCTTCACTTCTCAACACATCATCCCCTTCCTCTCTCCTTCCTATCCACCCGGCACCGCATGCATCGCTTTGATTAGGCTGATCATCGGCGGCGGATACACGCTCATGCGCGCCACGGCGCCGTCCGATCAGTGAGCGCGTCGCGGTGCACATGTGTGTGTTCCTGGTTCGGTCGCTCACAACCACATCCTCCGCTCGTGACAGGGAAATCAGGACCGCGCTGGAGAAGAGTCATATCAAATACGTACGTTCCTCTCGACTCGGACTCGAGCAATACGTGTTTTGCATCGGCGAGTTGACACAAACGTAATCCTGCAGGATTCCCCCGAAGTGAACCGACAGAAGAACGAGGCGCTCATGGCGGCTTTGAAAGCGGCGTCGGAAAGGGACTCGAAGTGGGTATCATTGTGCGGCTTCTTGTGTGTTGTATTTATGTTGAGTTTTGCCTCGCAGACCGATATGGCTCGAAGATACGAGGCGACGATAAGAAACCCTTACCAACATTTGTACATAAGGCGAGGCAATAATATGAACTTCACAAACGCGAACAATCTTTCAACCCGCTCGTCATGCGCTCAAGGTATGTATGTGCACCCGTCTAAATATCTACACCCTACACCCACACCATCTGCTTCTCAATCTCGAGCAACTCGTCAATCTCATCCCAAATCAAACTCTGCAGTATCCGGTCGAAATTACTGGTCCCCCTCATAATCGTCCTTACTGAAAGCGGGGCAATGTACTTGTCGAAACTCCGCGACTCCCACATGTGCACCGCGAAGTTTTCGGCAAAGTCCCACGAGCCGGAGCCCGAGCCGCGGAAGAGGGTGTGCAGGCTCGCGTCATCCCACATGGGGTGGAAGAACCGTGTGTGTTTGAGGATGGTGATGTCGTCGGGGAAGGATTTGGCCATTTTGCCGGGCAGACTGGTGGGGACCAAGGATACAAGCCCGTGAAACACATGGGAAGAGGAAAGGTACAAGCACATCAAACAAATCAGGTCCATTGAAACCGCAACAAGTCAATGACTTACACGACGCTATGGTAGTTCCAAAGTGTTCTACAAAAACACGGTGGATGTGCGATGTGTGTCAGTCAATCGGTTCTCGGCGAACAAGCCTCGTTCTCGAGTTCTCGCAGACGAAATTTATTCCGCTTCGCCTTTGCGGTGGATAGAGTATTCCACTTTGAGCACTTTGAGGGATCATTCGCCTTCGGCGGACACCCTCGTTCAATACTCGCTCCGCAAGAGTATATTCCGCTCCGCTTATTCGCCTCCAGCGGGAGTATGCGCTTCGCGCCGTCTCATTCGCGCTTCGCGCAGATCACTCGCGTCCGGCGGACAACCTCGGTCCAATACTCTCTCTGCGCTGTCTCATTCGCGCTTCGCACAGATCACTCGCCTCCGGCGGACTCCTCGGTCAGCACTTCTTGCTTAGGCCTCGACACACGCTCTGCGTGACGGTCTCGGTCAGCGCCTTGCGGCGCCTAGGCCTCGGCGTCCTCGGTCTTGGGTGCTTCGCACTCCAGACCTCGAGGGGATGACTCACTGGTTAAAGGTCCTATACGACTCCAACCACCGCTTGACAAACGGCGATCCCTTCTTGGAAGCCATGATGGCATTTGCCAGCCCCACGCGCCCACCTTCGCCCTCCTGTGCCATGACAAAGTCATGTCTGAGCAAAGGGTCAAACGGCCTCAGCACGAGGGCGTCAATATCGAGGTAAATCCCGCCATGCTGCTCCAACGCACGCAAGCGGACAATATCCGCCTTGTGCGCAAACTTGTCCACCGGGTTGCCCCATATTTCATTCACGGGCTCGACGGGCGCCATGTGCAAGTACCTTCGCGACCGCTCAAACCAAGGACCGGGCGGTTGGTGCACGTGGTGGAAGAAGATGGCTTCGGGGCGGATGTGCTTGTGGGCGGCCTTGATGATGAGGTAGTGCATGATGCCGAATGGTTTTGTGCCGTAGTCGGGCGAGAGGCCGAATATGAAGTGGACCAGGCGAGGGATTTGGGCTTCGGCGTCACAGGACAGGGCGTCCTGTCGGGATTGCCATCAAGGTGAAGAGACCCCGGGCAGGACGAGCGAATCCAAGCCGTTTTCGAGGGACACAGACGTCGGTGGTGAGACAAAAAGGCAGGGATGGCACTTAAGACGCATGGAAGGACGACTCACGCTGGGCTGCTCTACGTCGCAGGACACCACGCTTGAGCATCGCTGTGACCATCGGGAATGGAGGAAAAGCAGGAAGTTGAGGAGGCAGAGTACGGCGAGAAGCGAGCGCATCTGCATTTTGGCGCGGTGCAACGTGCATCCACCAGCGTGAGCGAGTCGCGGAGTGCAGCGTGTGCAGAATGTGGCGAACTGGTGGTGGGGTGGGTTTAGCCGGGATAATAGCCGGGACTGTGACCGCAGCAGCGACAGCAGAGTGACACGACGTGGCCGCCATGAGCGACTCGCCGCCCGCGCACACGCCCGCGCACGCACCCGCGCAGTCACCTCCGCCACCGCAGACTCCGCCACAGAGAGAGCAGCGGACTCAGCCGCGAAACACAAGGAAAACGTCGTATTTCGGAGTCCACGCGCTGTCCGGCGGTGTGGGCAGCACAATCGCAGCGTCGATCACGTGTCCGCTCGAAGTCGGTGGGTGGCGAATTGCTCACCCTGGTTGGCACGGCGGGGTGGGACTCGACTTGGTTTTTCTTCACCCACCCAAACCCACACCACGCCCCTCGCTCGAAATGAAAAGTGAAAACGCGGCAGCAGGTGTGTCTAGCACGCCGTGGGCCTACATGATTGCCCCGAAACTCACGCTTTGCCCCCCTTGCGTGCCAGTCGTCGCTGTACAAGGAGTGGCGAGAAGCTCAGCGACTGCGGCTCAAGACGCCAACGCAAAAGCTGTTTTCGCCCTTTATTACGACGGGGAATGCATTGGCGTGAGTTGCTCCTGGCGAGACGGAACGAACGTGGCGCGAGCGACGGAGGAGCGAGTAGCCGAGTGATGTGGAGTCGAGCTGACCGAGGCCGTCGAGCGAAGCGAGACGTCCGCGGGAGGCGATTACCCCGCGAAGCGGGAGTGTCTCCTCATGGAGCGCATATTCCCGCCGGAGGCGAATCATCCACCGGGAGCGGAATATACTCTCGCGAATCAAGTATTGGAGGACTCCGAGATACAGCGCGGAGCGTTATCGAAGAGTCCACTGGGGGAATGAACGAGGCTGTATCGAATTCGGAATGATTTGTGTTGTGTGCTCAACGTTGGACCATCGTAACCTACCTTCAACTCGAACTGACCTCCTCCTCCTCCTCCTTCCACTCTTGCCATTACCACTGCCATTACCATTTACCATTTGCTATTTGCCATTTTCCATTTGGCATTTGCCGCCTGCCACCTGCCACCATTTTTCCACCTCCAGCGAGGTCTACCACGAAGGCGGAATCCGCGCTCTCTGGCGCGGCCTTGGTCCCAACCTCGTCGGCGTCATCCCGGCCCGCTCAATCTACTTTGGCATGTACGGCACCTCAAAGGCATGGCTGGCGGAACTCAACGGGCGCGAGGAGTCGTGGGTCCATATGGTTTCCGCGGCGGTTGCGGGGGCGACGAGTGCCACGGTGACGAGTCCGATATGGTGGGTAGCCGCCGAGCGGAGTGAGCGGAGTGAGCGAAGCGAACGGAGCGAGGTCTCCGAGGCCTAAGCGCCGCCCAGCGCTGACCGAGGCTGTTCGCCGGAGGCGAATGATAGTACGAGGTGGAATACTCTCGCAGAGTATTCTTCGAGGCCCCAGTTCCGCGAGGCGCTGACCGCGGAGTCCGCCGCAGGCGAATTACCCCGCGAACGGAATGCTCACGCCGGAGGCGAATGATCTTTTTCGGTGTGGAATTTCGGGACTTGATTTGAAGATACTGGATTGGAGTGCGTTGGGTGGGCAGAGCGGGGAGATACCTCTGTGCTGAACGTTTCGTTTTCCACGTCTACGTGCAGGCTTGTAAAAACGCGCATGCAACTCCAGTCCGGCGGTGAACGACAATACCGCAACAGCTTCCACTGCTTCCAGAGCGTTTTGAAAAACGAGGGTGTCCGCGGCCTGTATAAGGGCACTTCGGCGTCGTATCTGGGCATCTCCGAGTCGACCATTCAATTCGTGCTGTACGAGTGGCTGAAAAAACTGTACCGCGACCGCCGAAGGAGCGAGAAGCGACCCCCTACAACATACTTTTCAGTTCAGGGTGAGCTTTCCCTGCATAGTGGTCTCGTGCATTTTAACCCATCTCGCTGCCCGGCCTGCAACCAATTCGTTTTTCATCCATCTCACTGCGCGCCCTACACCCACACCCACCATCAAGACTGGGTCGACTCCTTCGTCGTCGCCGCCACGGCCAAGCTGCTTGCCTCGGCCGCGACATACCCGCACGAGGTCGTGCGCACACGGCTCAGGGAGCGGCCCCCGGACGGAACGCACAGCAAGTACAACGGGCTCATACAAACCTTCCGCGTCGTGTACCGCGAAGAAGGCTTCCGAGGGCTCTACGGCGGAATGTCGACGCATCTAATACGGGTCGTTCCGAACGCGGCCATCATGTTCACAGTGTATGAGTTGTCGGTGAGTGCTTCGACGTTGAGGGTCGTCACGCGACCTGCGTAAATCTCATCCCACACACCCCCACGCCGTTACCTTCGCCAGGTGTACATGCTGGGCAGCAAGTCGTAACAAAGAGCAGCAGGCTCGCCATGCCATCCATCGAAATACTGTTTCGGGCACTTTCGTTTGTTTTTTTCGCACGGGATACCCAATTCCCCTATGTATGACACATTGTAATGAACGTACTCATGCACAAGACACTACACATGAAAACAACATGCTGATATTAGCGAAGGAGAGTCTGTACGATCGCCCGCACATTGAGGCGCTTCAGATCGGTATATGTCTGGCCCGTGCCCACGAACAGGATGGGCTGGCCCGTGATGTATGTCATGGAGAGAGCCGCGCCGACCTGTGCATTCCGGTTAGCAACGCAAAAGGACATGTGGTCAATCATGGTGCCCATCTCATCGGGACCGGCAGCAGTAAGAAATGCCCCACCTTCTCGTCAATGGTATCGAACTTTGTCAAGATAATCCCGTCGATCTGGCGCGGGTTCTGCACGCCCGAGAAATCGCGCAGCGCGCGGTTGAATTTCGTGAGCTGGTCCACGGCCTCGTTCCCAACGAGGGCCTCGCCCACAAAGATGATCTTGTCGGGACTGTTCATGGTCACGAGCTGGTGGCAGAAATATCAAATCGGTTAGAGAACTGGAGCTGCCGAGGGTGGGGATGGTAACCACACCTTTGCGAGCGCCCGCATGAGCGGTTCGTTATCTTGCATCCGCCCCGCCGTGTCCACCAGAACCACGTCAAAGGCATTCGCAGTCGCTTCGAAAGCAAAACGATGAGTGAACGGCACACGCTTCTACACCAGGCGCACGGTCCTCACCATACGCAATGGCCTCCTTGGCAATCCCCGCCGGGTCCTTTCCGTAGCCCTTCTCGTACAACTCGACCTTGCCTCCACTCGACAGCGCGTTCAAATTCCGGGCATGCACCTTGAGCTGCTCCACGGCTCCCGACCTGAACGTGTCGCCTCCGACAATGAGCGGCTTGCACCCGTTCTGCTGCAGGAGGAACACGACCTTTGCCAGGTTGGTCGACTTCCCGACGCCATTAACTCCACAAAACACAATCGTGTACGGCCGCCGTTCCGCCCGGGCGGCAAAGATATCGCGGAGGAGGTCCGTGGAGGTCTTTGGAGTCAAGATGCGGCGAAGAGCGACTTCGATCTGGTCGTTGACCACGGTGGCGATGCGCTGGAAGGACCCAATCTTCTGCCCCACCAGCGCCGTCGAGACGGAGTCGCACAGGTTCTGCGCAATGTCCGCCGCGACGTTCTTGGTGATCAGGTGTTCCTTCACTTTGGCCATCACGGGTTGCAGGTCCGCGTCCGTCAGCGTGCGGCCGCCCGACGCGAGGTTCCGAAAAAAAGAAGATATTCCCGACGACGCCGTAGGAGCGGAGGCGGCGCCGCCATTGGGAGCCCCACCGTCCCCGTCGGATTCGGCCTCGTCGTCGGCGTCCGTGCCCGTGTGCGTGGACGCCAGCGGGCCCCTTCGGGCCGTGGAGGGTGCGGACGCTGTGAGTTCGGCGGCGTCGTACATGCCGTCCGCGGTTTTGCGGCCCATGGACGATTCGTCGATCTTGATATGAACGGCATTGTTTAGGTTTCAATGACAGCGTGAGAGCCGCACCAGCAGTAGTGTCCACTCACCCACTGACTCCGCAGCACGGTGCGCTCACGCTCGTCCAGCTGGTCGACGTCCAAGTCGGACCCTTTGCTCCTGTCCAGCTCGCGCTCTTGCTCCTTGGTCAGCTTGGTGTCTTCCCAGACCCGAGGCCCGCGCTTCTTCCTGTCATTGGGCAAGTTTTCAAGTTTTATGAGTGAATGGAAGGGGACGTAGCACGGGAACGGTAAAGCTCACTTGTCAATCTGGGGTGACGCACCGCCGCGGTTGGCAGTGCCCCCGCGACCCCCACGGGTGGCCCCACGTCCTCGTGCCGCGACAAGCCTTTTCAAGACGCTGGGTGATCCGTTGGCGGAGCCGGAGCCGTGGCGGTCCTCGGGGTCTGAGACGGATTCGGTGTCGATGTTGTTGGTGGAGCCGTTCAGAAAGGAGGAGGAGGAGTGCGCATCCCCGCCGGGCGCGAGGTATCCTTTGGAGTTGCGCGTCTGTAGGGGGAAGCACAGAAGTAAGAAAGTGGGTTCACGGCAGGTGAGTAGGGAGAAGGGAGCTTGAGTAGGGTGTGAACGCTGCGCTCCGCTACGTATCATTCGCGCTCCGCGGTTCACTCGCCTCCGGTGGACAGCCTCGGTCAGCGCTGCGCGCTTGGGCCTCGGGCTCCGCGGTTCACTCGCCTTCGGCGGACTTGTCTCGCTCCGCGAGGAACATACCACTCCGCGGATCACTCGCCTCCGGCGGACAGCCTCGCGGCGCTTAGGCCTCGGGCTCCCCCACAACACACCTCCAAGTCCTTGTGCTCCAGGCGGGCCTTTATCTTTTCAAACTTGTCATCAAACGCGGCGTGGTAGTCGTGGAGAGCGGCTTTCGCGGGTATTTTCAGGCGCACGTCGGTGTAGATGGTGGAGAAGGACTTTCTGACGGATTCGAGCAGTTCTTCAATGTAGGTCAGGTAGAGGGATTTGGCGTAGACGGCCTGTCGATTGGACATGCAGAGGACTCGTTACGTTTGCCGGCGCGGCCTTCAGTCCTCCAGTGCTCCACCAATTGACATTCAGCATCGACAAATGGGTTCAGGGGCAGCACACCAGTCTCCTGACAGAAAATCCTCCTCGGATGGACACCTCTGCCGTCCCCACATTCACCCTCCCGCCCACTGCGTCGCTACTGCTAACCCCTGCGACTCACCACAAAGAGCAGCCCCAGCTGGTTGTCCGCCTTCCACCTGAGCTCGTAGTTTCCGTTCTGCGGATGGAATATGTTTGCGCCCCCTTTATCCTCTATGAGCACGTTCTGGATGAGAGCCGTGATTGCCGCCTTGACTGCGTTCGCAGCAGCCGAGTTTCCGGGGAATGCGAATGCGGACGACGCGAGTGCTGGTGCGACGTAAAGTGTGAACGGCCACGCCCACAGCACGAATCCACCGCGCGTGATGATTGCGAATGCCTCGAGCATCGTGTTGGCAGTACGAGTGACCGCAGGACTGACCGCGGGTGGTTCGTTTGTGCCGCAAATGTGGTGCGCATTGGCCATGTCTACCCATCTGCACTCAAAAACTTATTCGAAGTGGAGAATTTTCGGATTCGTACATCGATCACACCGGTTGTACGAGCTGCAGCCCCCACAATCAAGGCTTCCCCGCTTTCTTGGGGTGGGAAAGTCGAGGCGAATGTCAAAGTATCATGTCAACCAACGATTCCAACTAAATTCATTTCAACCAGAACTTTTCTGGGCATCGACCATAGTACAACAATGGATGTAAGCCTGGAAACGTGAGCCCCCCTTACTTGACCTTGTCGTGCGGGTGATGCAGACACCTTTGTGAGACAAACAACTTCAAGTAAGGAACCAAGTAAGTTTGTTAACGTGGTACAGAGTCCAGTATACTTGTATATTCTTGCACACAGTAACGTGCAAGCAGCTCAATTTTGATGTACAGTGAATTGCTTGAAATCTTGTATCCCCTTCATCCTTTGCCCTACAAATTTGCCATCTCATTCACGTCTGAACATGAATGACAGTATCAGCTCGCACGGGCAAGCTCAAGGGCACAGTTCCAACTATGCTATTCGAAGGTCGGTCGTGCTGGACTGACACAAGAAAGTATACAGTCAGCGGCCCAAGAAATATATTGGAAATGTATTGATCCAAGCAATCTGAAACTCTGCCGTCCGGCGGTCAGTCTTTTATATTGGTTTGGCCGTCAGGGACGACGTGGCGAGGCAAGTACAAACAGGTCATTCTTAAAGCACGACGAGCTCCTCGCTGTCGAATTCTCCGTGCTTTTTTTCTCACCCGCATCACAAAACGGTGAGTGACACACATCGTCTCCCTTCGTCATCCTGTTCCTCCTGAGGCTCACACCTGCCCTCCCTTTTTGGGAGCAACTGTGATCAGTCACCATCATCCAACATCCCACCCTTCGAAAATGTCTCGCACCATGCTCTTTGTCTTCTACGGCCCCAGCGCCGTGACGGACCAGGCCATCCTCGACAAGATCGCCACCGCCATCGACACCAAACAACGCTTCCAGGTCACACCGGACAACTTTGGCGGGGACACTGCCGTCGGAATCACCAAGGCCGCTGTCGTGTACTATAGCCTGAGAGTCCGAAACAGTCCTCTGAGGTGCCGCACCGCCGTGGACTTTGAGTATTTGGAGTTCGCCACGGACATTACCACTGTAGCGTACGGCGAGACCCTCGTTACCGACCCCAGCGTGTACGAGAACATGATCCAAGCATTCAGGAAGGGAGAGTCGTTCCAAGTCACCAACACTTCGATGGCAGGCTCAAGTCAGCCAGAGTCACCGACTTCCGTGCCGGGGGTGCTTCCGTGGAAGAAACCTGTACGGAGGGGGGTTCTTTCACCTGGAACTCCACCATGCCGGCGCCGCCAAACCCTCTCGCCGTGACCGGCCCCTGCGAGGTGCAGATTCCCGCCAACTTCGAAGCTCAGTTCGTGGCTGCGGTGCGGTCTACTGTGCATCAAGAACTCGCCATTTCCGTCGAGGACGGTGTGAAAACGTTTACGGGCAAAGGGGAAGCGGAACAAATGCGACTCAATGACGGCACAGAAGACGACACGTAATCGTCGGGGCCAGGCCCCCGGATCACACGTGAGCCATGAAGCTCAGATTTGGCAGCAATGCGCAAGGATGGACTAGCGGAACAATGCAGCTGCCGGTCATCGCCAGGGACAGATCTACCGTCACTATGATCGATCAGGGGAATGGTGGTACAGGCGATTCTGATGATATCGTGGCCTTGACAATATTCTGCACCAATGTCGGTAAACTCGAAGTGGCACCAGAACCAATTATAAACAACGATGGTGAGCAATGGCGCAAGAGATCTCTTTCAGTTCATCTCTTGACGTAAGCTTCTTCACATAACAGGGGACAGAATGGCAAGATCAGACGCCAAAGTTTACATTAACGCCCCCGCGATGGATGGGAAAGGAGACGAATTCTATTTCCATGTCAATGTCACAAATATCCGCAAGGTGGGTACTGGGTTCTTCGCCTTCAGTTATCACACGCATCTGATTGATTAGCCTGTAATCATTCCAAAAGGGATTTGACCAACTCCCATGCAGGCTTACTTGCACCAGCTGGGAGTCGAAGAAATGCAAGGCGTTAGACCTGCACCATCTCAATCCCATCTTCAACTACGTCCGCATCGTTGGCTGCTTTGCTGACAACGTCAATCCGCAACTCGAAGGCGCCAGGCTGACCTTGTCGGGGTACTTCCGTTACATATTCTCGTCTCTGGAGAAGTGTCACAGCACGAGTGGGAGGCGGAGTTTTCGGGAACGAGTTACAATATTACGAGAGTGACGTACTAAGAGTCGGCGGGGTTGAATCTTGCAAGTAAAATGGAGCATTGACCCCACGTTGAAGTCCAGAATTGTAGCTATTTGAAATCTGAACCCAATTCAAATAAATTCGAAACGTAACGTGAGAGAGAGTGGATTTTCGGTCTGGGCCCCGGTTTAAGTGCGTCGAAGTGCATCTGCTCCACTCACGCCCGGTCTTTATTATGAGTCGCCCCATTTGTCACTTTCCGGGTTCTTTTGACCGCAGGACTTTGTGGCTTCACCCAAAATGCCAGAGTGTCACGTCGATGGCGATGCCGGTCTCTGCTTCTTCAGTTCCACTCTGCATCGGCGGAATTTCAGCGAGATTCTCAAAGTGCGGTTCCGCTTCGAGAAGTCCTCCTTCATGGTCATTCGAGGTTGGTGTGGCACTAC
This sequence comes from Gonapodya prolifera JEL478, assembly GCA_001574975.1. NCBI lineage: Eukaryota > Fungi > Monoblepharomycota > Monoblepharidomycetes > Monoblepharidales > Gonapodyaceae > Gonapodya > Gonapodya prolifera. The sequence goes on from KQ965799.1 coordinate 205,721, forward strand.
AACAACACGGGGCCTTCTTTCGATCGAAATCGGATTCGTCGCATTTCCGATGTCTCACGCTTCTCTCTCTTCTCGCAATCAATCAGACTGCGGCCTTGCATAGTGTGGTCTCCAACCATTCGGAATCTCGTTCCGAAACAAAGAAACGAACCTCCAACACCCACTTGACGGCGTCTGAAAAAATGCGGGACATTCTTAGACCGTATCTCCGAGTTCCACTTCAGTACTCCTGGGAGATACTACCATGGTGAGTCGTTCACCTGCCGAGTGTGTCGTACGGAATCTGGGACTCTCCCCATTCCATCACTTCTCACGGTGACCATGCGAGTCCCTCGGTGGCAATTTTTGGGGGGGCTTCATGACCAACACGTTCTCTGGCCTGTGGCGGGAAAAACAGATTCCGTTCCTTTTGTGTTTTTGAAAAGGGAGAACGCCACGCTAATTTCTGCACGCCTGTCAACATACCCACAGGGCGTCGATTTCGCATCTCGGATACGCTACAACGGTGAGTCGTTCCCCCAATGCATGCATCCGACGGAATCGGGACTCTCCCCATTCCATCACCCTTTGCGGCTACCATGCGAGACTTCATTGCCTTGCGTTGACTGGCTGGTGGTGGGAAGAACGGATTCCGGTTCTGTCGTGTTTTTGAGAAGGGAGAAACGCCACGCTAATAATCTGCACCTCTCCCAACACACCAAGCACCACAATGACGACGGCGAGACATTTTGCGCCTTGGTCGATTGTGGTGAGCGCCTTTTTGGATGAAGTCATCAAAATGAAATTTTCGAAATGAAGGTTCGGACCATGTGGAACTGTTGTACACCCTCAAATATCAAATCGGTAGCGCCCCATTGCGACACTACTAAGGTTTCCACCTTGCTCAATGAGGGTTGCTTGTTTCTGGGCTACGATCCAACCTAAATCATTCTGGATTCCAAATGAACCTTTCCTGCTGCCAGCAACTACAGAGCAAGCTAAAATTGTCTACACGCCACAAAAACCCCCTTTTTTCAAAAAAAAATATCAAGATTCAAAAATGGTGCTTGGGATTTTGCCCATTCTGCAGAACCCGTCTTTCATGCAACCAGATGATGCTGTCTTTCCAATTTGAGCAAAATTGCCAGCACCCTTTTGGAGGAATGAGTGGGATCACTGGGGACTCATCAAAAAAAATCAAGATTCAAAAATGTGTGCATGTGACTGTCAAATAATTTCCCTGCCTGCATTCCTAGTTCTTTCAAATCACTTGTTGCGGCAAAGTGGATTTAGGTACCACATGTATCCAGGGAACCACTGCAAACTGGGCCAAAATGCAGCATCCATACATTCACATGCAACTGTCAAAAACAATCACACATGGCACACATCTTGTTCTTGCAGAGCAACCCAGATCCTATCTCAGCCTGAGAAATGGGAGAAAAGACTGAAGAAGGCAAAAGATACATTGTGGGCTTGCACTGTAGGAAGGCATTCTGTGTTTTGGTGGGTGGAAATGGAGGGAAGAAGGGTGAAGCATTGGGGTCTGTTGTTATGGGGTGGTACATTCTGACGTTGATATAAGTGTGCCATATCTCAAAGAAACCTATTTTTAATGCGGGATATTCGGGTTGTTTTATGGATCATAGAGTGCAATTCGTGCAAGAAACCAATTCTTATTGGGGGAGATCCAAGTTGATAAGGGATTATCGAGTGCAATTCGTGAAATTGCGTTGGACACGTGTATCAGCTTGAAAATTGATTTGACTTTATTCTTTAAGCATTTTCGCCATTAAATAACGAGAAATGGAAAAGAAAATGTTGGAGGAAAATGTCTGAAACACCCTATCACTGTCCTTCATCGCTTCGCCCGCAAAGCGAAGACGCAGGTCCCAGCCAGCTACACCCCGACGAGCTGCATTACGTGGATAGAGTGAAGTGGGGGGAGCGGGAAGGGGCATAGGGCGGGAACGTGTTCGTGTCTTACATACATCTACCAGATTTGCGCTCCTAAATATCCCGACTATCCCGGGATTAAAATCACCACTAGAAGGCCGCAGAAAGTACAAGCGAGTCGGACCTAGCCTTTAAAATTGATCCTTCTTCGTCGATTTGGATGGTCGATTGAAGTGAGGTTCGGACGGACGCCGTGTTCGAATCACGTGCAATGCTTCCACCGTCTACCTGTATTTCAAGCAACACACTTCATTAGACGTTTCATCGCTAGTTCCGTGCATGTGTGCCCATCTGCCTGCGAGACTACTGCGATTCAATACCCATCGTCTAGTGGATCAGAAACTCCGAGCCATCATTGCAACGCCTCTCAAACTTGAATGCTGTCCCCAAGTTCCGCCTTTTCATTCCTTTGCGGGTGACTGATTCGGTCCAACAATTGCTTGTCCAAAACGGGAAGCTCTTCTGAACACCGAGCCGCCGATCAGGCATGTCAATGGAAGACGCTCGTATGACAAGGCTGCGCAGGAATCCAAATGTTTTGCACCCGGTAGTTGTTAAAAAATGCGTGGCCGTTTTTACTCGGCATACACGTGTGGTTCGTGAACTGACATCACACGTCATCACCAATCAAATTATCACATATAAAATAAAACGAACAGAAAATACCCTAAACATTATCACAAATCAAAACGGAAATGAAAAACGCAAGTGATATGTCGTATGATAAGCTTCTTTTGAGCCTTTTATGCACTCGCACGCGGAGGAGAAATCCACGCTTGTGGTGAGCTCTCCTCGCCGCTTTCCGACTGCGAGATGCCCGAGAGGAGTCCCTCCTTGCGCCAGCCCTGGAAACAAAGCCAAAGAGGCATCATCACGCTGATCAATTGCTGTCCCAAATATCACCACTGGTAGGGAACTCACGTGCTGGAGCACTGTCGTCACGAACCCGAGTGGCATTGGTCTTGCAAACCTGCGCTGCACTTGCACGAGCGAATTATAGATGGGATCAAAGTGCGTCACGTCCACGTCAGCAAGAACGGCGTTTTGTTCTGGGATTGCAGTTGCGGATTTGTCGTCAGTGTTACACATATCTTTGAGTGGAAAACGAAAGTGTTGCTCACTATATGTGTTCGTCTCGCCCCCCTCTGTGTTGAACGGAACATGACCCTTCCAAGACACAAAAAACCAATGAGGGTGTGGAACGAACTTTGCGACAAGCAGAACATACCCGCGTCCACGCAACTCTCTGTCTCTCCCAATGCGACACTCCCGTCTCCTCGACACGTGCCTCTGTGTCGTCTCCACCCTCGTGATCGACACCGCCACCACCACCGCCGTCCTCCGGTGCACCTTCCATCACAACCTCGGTTCCCGACGTGGGATTACTGATGGTGCTCCGCGTGCTTGCCCTGGACACTGACAGCGGCCCACGGGCGTACGGTGTGGCAACCAAACTAGGCCCAGCGCCCAGCTCCTCATCTGCAAAGCTCAATGACACTGGAGAAGAAGTCGTTGCGAACATGGACGGGCTCAGGTCGGGGCTCCTCGACCCTCGCAGACTACGTGCCCCTATTGCGCCCACGACGCGCGGCGATTTGGGTCGCGGACGACCCGTTCCTACAGGGAATGTGGACGGGCGAGGTGGGATGTGCAACGGGCTACGAGCACGGGTGGGTTCAGGTCCAACCGCAAGGTTCGATGGGTAAGGTCCTGAGTAGTACCGAGCGCTTGGCACGGCGTCCGAAAGGGCTTCCGGAGAGGGGAGAGCGTGTGCACTTTGCTGGTTTGAAAGCCCTAGGTCCAGCTCTATTCCAGGGTACCCCATACTTGACCACGCAATATGAGGACCAGACCCACGTGCCGCCGTTTCCGCGACCGCATCGCCACCCATCGTTTGCGCGAACTCAGGTGAGGCACTGGATGCTGGTCTTAAGGCATCGGACCTGAAAACTGTCGCGCCAGCCTCTTCCCCCGCGTTGCCGCTTTGAAGAGTGGCGTCAGCGGCGCCAAAGTAGGGCGCTAGGTGCACGGGGGGGTGCGTCTGTGTGGTCGTGTGGATTGGGTCGCCAGGGTTCGGTGAAGTGTCAAGTGTGGGGACGGGAGAGCCCATCATTTGGAATTGTAGTTGGTAGTGCTGGTGTTGGTGGTGTAAATACTAACGAGGTAAAATCAGGCATTGAGAGAGGGGGAAACAAATTGTGGTCACGCAAAAGAACGTACTTGTGCAAGCGAGTATGGTATTTGAGGAGGCATTGGTGGTTCGAATGGATACGCCCGCGGGATCTGATACGTTGCTGTTTGGTGCGAGGCAGGAAGGGAGAAGGCATGGGGCAGTGCTGGGACGGGATACGTTGAGAGTGGCATCGTGGAGAACATTGCAGGGTGCTGACGGTCCATGTGGAGGTCTCCAACGACCGAGTGGATGTCCAGGATGGGGTGAGAATTACATGAAGGAGGTAAGCCGGAGACAGTAGACAGTGGTGGGTATCCCAGGCTCTCCTCGTCCACGTCGGGAGGGGGCGACCGTTCCTGGACATAAGGGGCTCGTCCAGGCAGTTGGAGGCAACTCTGCGAGGCAGGCGAGTGCGCGGCGGGAGTCGGAACGAGTTTCTGCGACTGGTCCGCCATGTGTCCGCCGGGGTCTGGTGGGATGGAAACACCGACGGACGAGGGAGGGAAGAAATGGTGTACGACGTGGTGGTGGACGACGTGGATTTCCGTGGGGAGTTGCGGCTGCTGCGGGGAGTGCGACGGAGAGCCGGACGACATGGTGCGTAGGCAGTCGCGCGAGCGTGCGAGGCTGCAGTAGGTGAGGTGGTGGGAGAGGATTTGGGAAGAATTGGAGCTGTGGTCCGACTACTGGTATCGCATTTATTATTTGTATATCCATCGGGAAACCAAAGGACAACGATGGCAGACGACGAGGAGGATTGGGAGAAGGCAGCGGAGATAACGCCAAAGAGTCAGAAGAGTGACACGAAGGCTCCAAAACCGTCGTTTGCTGAAACAATGTGAGTGTGCGACAAATGGCCGAGTGTTGCTGTGAGTTGCTCATTTCGCAACGGGACAGCGCCCCAATCCAGATAAAGATCGCGGACGGGTCGCAACAGATTGAAATTCAACCGTCCGTGAAGCTGCTGAAGCGCAACGCAGACGCCAAACCGGCCACCCCCCCGCCGGACCGACAAACGCCCCCGCCCAAGTCATTGGAGCAGCGCCAGTTGGACTACGTGACTGCACGGAGCAAGATATTTGGAGAGTCAGGTCAGCCACCCGCGAAATCTTCATGATATGTATATTCCCCCCCTCCACTCTGCATCTCGCGGACTGTAGTCGAGCTCAGTATCTTCTCGCACATTATTGTCATTGTATTACCACGAGCCAATGTATCAGTGAATGAAACACATGATGATGTAGTTCCCTCACAACGCCCCAGGGACCAAAATGTCTGGCTCAGAATCGTATCTCACACGTCGATGATGTATATCGTCCACCTTCCACAGTCCATATGTCTATAAAGCTCGGAATCATATCGCAAAGTAAAGTCATAATGTCACCAAAAGTCAATGTATCAGCGAAGAAAAGTCTTCATCATCAAATACCCCCTATCCGCATCCACGACCCCAACGCACTAGGTAGCGACATCCCGTCCCCCGATGCCGCCACCGTACTCCCCACCGGCGGTGGCGGTGGCGGATCTCCCGTCATCAGTTCCCTGAGCTTGGCAAACCGATGCCCTCCATCTACCTTGTCCATCCGATCCAACTCGGGAAGCATCTCCTCAACGCGCTCCACGAGCGCCACGATCGAGTCCACTAGCGTTCTGGCCTTATCCGCGTGCCGCTTGAGTGTGTGCACGCCGTTGAGCCCCTCGGCCTGGTTCCGCGCGCTTGTGACCCGGGTGGCGATGGAGTTGGACAGCTTGGTGGTGTGCACGGACGTATCTGTGAGAAAGTTACCCAGCGTGCTCTGGCGCGGTCAAGCAGGAGTGGAGTGGATGTTTGGGGATACGGGGGAGTTCATATGAAGCCTCGCACAGCACACACATAAGAGTGCAGGGAATCCCAAATGGGCTACGCACCTGATCGTTGGACACGACCTCCGCGCACGCCCGCATATGGGACTGCAGCGCAGCTACGATGTTGAGCATAGGTTCGGCGTCCAGGGAAACTGGCCAGTGCAAACAAGCGCAAGGTCAGGACGGTGTAGAAAGAGAAGTACAAATGGGAGATCAACAAACATGGGAGGTCGTCCTGACTCGAGCTCGACGCTTGTCTCAAAAATGCAGGGAGTACCAGTGCGGACTGCGCGGAGGGGCGGATGATGGGCTCGAACTGAATTGAATGAAAAGTGAAAAGGACGTAAGCATTCAAACAGCCGACCAAAACAAACACAACCACGAAATAAGCCGCCTGATAAAAGCAACATACTGACAGCCGGAACCTCCTTTAGCAGCTCCAACACGTCCCTGTTGTCCCGCCCGTCCTCGGACGCGGACGCGGACGCGAAAGCAGGGACGACCGTGCCGTCGTGAACGGTGACAAACCCACGTTGCTCCAACGTCTCTCTGGCCTTATCCCTTTGCGCTTGCGCCTGTGTCTGCGTCTTGCCGCCCGCTTTCTCCGCTGCGGACAGCTCCGGAGTAAGTTCGCCGCGCGGCTGGGAGCCCTCGCCCAGAGGATGTTGCAGCCCGAACACGTCAAAGGGAGCGAAACTAGTTTTGGAGGGAAACCATGAGGCGAAGTTGGAGAGCGAGAACAGGTCTGTTTGGGAGGGTTTCACCGCGTGCGCGTGCGATGGGGGATCGACAGTATCATGGGTGGATGGCTCGCTCGGTGGAGATAGCGGAGGCTCGTCCTTCTGAAGGAGTTCGTCTGCGTCGTCAGATACAATCAATGTTGGGGCAGGGGTCAGAGGTTCGACCGTTTCGACTCCAGTCTCTCCGGTCTCTGTCCCTTTCTCTGTCCCCGTCGCCGTCGCCGTCGCCGTCGCAACAGCAGGCACCGACGTCCCCGTCCGCATCCCCACAGCAGTCTGTGCCGTTCCCGCCGCCGCCACCACCTCGCTCTCACCCGCCGTCCTCACATCAAGCCCCCTGGCTTCCCTCCCGCGAGCCTCACCCTCGGGCGGCGACTCGGGCGCGGTAACGAGACTGTCCCCGTCGCTCGCCTGTGACACCGTATCCTCCGCCGACGCCGTCGATGGCGGGCGCTCGGGGCGTCCAAACATCCGGCGGGGTACGAGTGCGGTCGGGGAGGCTGCGGCTGCAGCTTGGCTGCGGCGCCGCCCCGTCGTCAAGCCACCGTCCGGGGAGTCCCGCACGCGGCTCTTTTCATTCTCGTGCCACTCGGCCAGAAGGCGGTGCAGTGTCTCGGGAGGCATTGTGGGAACGCCGCGGGAGGAGGCTTTCTTGGCCAGTCGCTTGTCGCGGGTCAGGAGGACGGTGGGAGGCTTCGAGTCTGCGTCGGCAACGGTGGCGGTGGTGGTTGTGGTGGAGGGTGATGGTCCGAGATGCGAAGGCCGCCTATAGAGTGGGGCTGACGAGCACACGTCCAGAATGGCGTCGTCGGTGGGTACGCTGGCGTCTTCGGACATGACGGCGTCCCAGGAGGGAAGGATCCGCGAACGGTACTGGATGAACAGCCCGCGTTGCAGCTGCTGCTGGGCGTCGGGGTCTCGGTCCTTCTCAATTTCCCGCTCGCGTTCGCGCTGCCGTTCTCTTTCTCGCTCCCGCTCCCTCTCCCTCTCACGCGCCGCCTCGCTCACCGGGAGTTTGTTGGGACTCACAAAGGCCCGCTTGAGCAATGACGACCCAGAATCGTCCCTCCTCCCCGCCCCCGGCCCCGCCCCAGCTCCCCCCGCCGCCGCTGCCGCCACCGCCGCTTTCCGCGCGGCAATCTCACGCTGCACGAACGCAAGCGCGGCAACGGCTGCCGGGTCGTTGAGGCGGGCAAGACCGGAGAGCTCCCGTGCGACGCGGGCGGGGATCGCGAGCGAGCGGCGCGCATCGAGGAGGAGGCGGATCGTGGGCAGGTGCTCGGTGAGCACGGTTGTGTCGGCGACGAAGTGCGTTTGGGGGGGTGGGAGGGTCGTGTGGGTGTGGACTGGTGGTAGCTCGTCGGTGGAGAGCGAGGCCGGAGAGGGAGAGGGAGGAGTTGGAGCGTGACTGACGACAAACGATGGCGGCGGAGTCGGGGGATCCCATGGTGGATCGGTGTCTCCCAAGTCCAAGCCGCCAATCGCGTCCGCGAGTGCAGCAGCAATGTCCTGCGAAACGGGGACGAATCAGGGATTTTCATAGTCGATAGAGGGCACGGCAGCACGAGCGTGGACAGAGAAGCGCCATCTGGGGCACGTACTGACCGGGTTGCCGTCCCATATCGTCGGTGGGTTCATTTGGTTCGGTGGTCACCTGTCCGGTTGCGAAGATGGCCGACACGTTCATAACATGGACAGCCACGGCAAATATAAATGTAATTACTACCTTTCGTGACGGGCAAGTTCTTTTTAAATCAAGCGGGGTGCCGCTCTCTCTTGTGCGAGAGGTCGAGAAACAGCAGATTTCATGAGGAGGACACGCAGCTGTTGCAGTGTTATGTCATGGTACACTCTTGAACAGTGGTGGTTGAATTTTTGGTAAGGAACAGGCCTACTTGAGGGAGGGGGCCTCAGTTACGCCTGAGGCCAAGATCTGGCAAGGATTGCCCTTCCCACGACGATGAAGAGACTGGACCCGTTGTGCCTGACGGCCATTGCTATTCTCTGTTTCAGCACGTCGCTGCCACGGACGTTTGGCCAGACCCATGCCAGCGATTGCGCGCCGTTCGAAAATATCTTCGACCAATCGGGCAAATCCCTCCCGTGGACACGCGGCTCCTGTTGCGGATACAAGTCGAATGCCATCGATCCACAAAACAACGCTGATCATGGATTCTCGTGCCAAGGAACCCGGGTGGTCGGGGTCTACTTGTGGCAGCTTGGATTGTCCGGGACGATACCCAGTCTGGCAGCGGTCTCTCGCTGTTGACGAATCTATCAATTTCAAATAGTATGTGCTGTGCGACATGGAATCGATCCGCTCACTGTCATTTACATGCCTCTTCGTTTGTGTTAAGACGCGAAGTCGGGCCCGTTACCCGACCTGTCATCAAATACCGCACTAAGCTGGGTCTGGCTCTTCAGTAATGCGCTGACTGGGAGTATTCCCGACTTGTCCAACTTCAGAAGCTTGGTAGTGAGTCTCTGCAATGTCTTGTTTTTCTACATCTTGGTTCAAAACTCACTACACACAACATCAGGACCTGTCGCTTTCCAAAAATCAACTCTATGGCAACGTCGACGGGAAGATCCCGTCCACCATCCAAACATGTTCGCTTGTTGAAGGCCCCTCAAACCCCGACCTCTTCTCTTGTGTGAACAATGTGCCAAGCGCCTGTCTCCTTAACCAACGATACCCATCCGCAATCCGTGTCCTGTTGCTTCAGCTTCCTCGAGTCTTGTTCCCCAAATCACCGTATCAGGCACAGGTAGCACCATCCCCGCAGTCTCGGCCCCGAGTGGTGGCAGCACCACAATTTCGGCAACGGGTGGTAGCACCCCCGCAGCTGCACCACCTGCCACAGGTGATACATCTGCACCATCGTCCAGTGCCCCGATTGCTTTCATTGTCGGAGGGGTGGTCGCGGGCGCTGTTCTGGTGGGAGTGACAGGGGTGGCGATGTGGTATATTGGATATAGAAGCGGTAAGAGCCCATCGAGAGCGAAAGGTGAGTTCGAGGTTGAGTTATTCCGGAGAAAGAAGCTTTTGACACTCGTGCAGAAGACCCCTCCCACCAGTGGCAGCCTGATCGGTCTCAAATCCAGTACCAGCCGCTCCCAGTCCCGAAAGCTGAGCCCGTCAAGCAAGACGTTGCGGCTGCTGTGGTGCTCCCCATCCCCATAGTTGAAAATGCCGTACCATCAAAGCAGGTTCGTCTTGAGATGCGTCAGCGCGATTCCGTCTGTCAACGCCTTCACGGATTTCAAATTTGGCTTTTCTTGTTGCTAGTCGCATTGGTGAGTTGCATCCATCCACATGATTTGCACAACTGCAAAATAGTTGAGACGCCGAGCTTTACCAGGTTCTTCAACAAAATTGCTGGCCCTCAAAGCCTCCTGAACAGCACGAGCACTCTTTACTACGGTGAACGCTTGGTCGTGTGTCAAGATGTGAGCTCACACGTCTGAGGTTGGACAATTCCCACGGGCCACGCACACTGCTAATAAATCTCCCATCAGTTCATTCCATTCAGTGATGATGAAATTGCGATAAAGTATGGTGACGTTGTCAGCCTCAAAACAATCTATTGCGATGGCTGGGGAATAGTGGAGAATTTGCGAACGAACGAATATGGCGTGGTTCCACTGTGATCGCTGTCATTCGCCTTGTCTGCACCACCTCTGACCTCACCATGCTTTGAAAATATGCACGTATCAGCGACTGTCTGAATTTCGACACTTCCACGTACCCTCGTTTCGTTTCGGCCCACTCACTCCACGCATGGAGTCTGGACTCTCCGAAGTACGAACCCAGGTGCTCAGTGATCGACTCACCGTGAATGGAGGGTCCGCCTTTCCCTTTCCCTCGTCTGATGGTCCGCGAGCCACCCCGCACGAGTATCAGAGCTCGAATGAGAGTTGGGGCACTCAGGTAAACATGGAGACTTCTGGAATTCTGCGACGTAATATTTACGACGTCGACTCGTATAGGCTCTTGATGTTGGTTGTCCTGTCACGCCTGGGGACCGCGGTTGACGCCATGCCAAAGAATTGTGCAACATTTGAACAAGTCGTGCCTCGTACGTAAAATGCAACGAATTACTGGAAAATTATGTTACCCGTGGGAGAGGAGCATATCTAATTATTAATTTAATGACTTATTCGGGAAAGTAGAATCCAAAGTGTTCAATGTTCAAAAGTTTAGCGGGGATGTAATTGCTACCCAAGGTGCTCAATATAAAAACACCTCTGGCAAGCGTGGAAAGTGAGTCGGGAGGCGGTCTACCATTTCTTTCACCTTGTCGACTCTCACGTCTGCACGTCTGCACGTCTACGCCAAGGACGAAGGACGTAGTTTCATGGGCAGGTTGGTGTTTTAATAGCAAAGTGTGTACACGTGTATACATTCGACCACCGTCGACGCTCGACACTCGACACGGCTTGTCTGGTGCTCTCGACTCGAGCGCCTTTACACTCCATGACCCTCCTCGCCAACCTAGTGCGCGTGGGCATGCGCGTCCTCACCCCCGGCAGCCTCAGCCTTTGCCCTCCGCTCGACCAAGCGAAGTCGCTGGGCGTCGAGTCTCGTCAGCTGCCTCTCGCGGTACGATCTGACGTTGTAGCCGATGAGGACTGCCAGACTGCCGGCCAGGACGTGCGTGTGGGGTCCTAGAGGATGTTGGAACGGGGTGGGGAGGGGCCGGGTTTGTGTGCGGGTAGGGTCAGCGTGAGAGATCGCTCGAACAACGGAGCACCGCGGGGGGCATTGCAAGACATCCGATGGGTGGAACAGTGCCACGGATGGACCTCTGGCCGTGCCTTGCGTGGTGCAACCCGCCCAACGTACCGTCAAAGTAGGGTCTGCGCTGCAGAGCGAGGGAAAACGCGCGGGTAAAGACCTGCGACACAATATCCGCGACGGAAGAAGTGAGTGCGTACGGGGATGGCGCGCGGGGGGGTGAGAGTGCGGGTTGAGTGCGACAGGTCAGCAACACAGCGCGCAGTCGCCCACGCGTCTCCCCTCAGCGCCACTCACGCCCGTCGCGGCCCACGCGGCAAGGTACAGCGTGTTGTCTCGCTCGCCGGTCGCCATGATCACTGCTGTTCCTTTGTGCTGCGGTCGGAATCCGTGGCCGGTGCCCTTGCGCACACTCGCGCACTCCCTTTTGCCGCATATTTTGTGCACCCTTCGTCCCGCATTCCTCCACTCATCCGCGCATCACTCTGCGATCCTGTCCGCCGCGCGCACTCCCGCGGTGCTGAAGTCGCCCTGCTGACCGTCTGAGAACGGGTTGCCGCCTGCTTCCCATCTCTCCTACTCGCTCCGGCACAATGGTTTCGGCACGTCTGACATCGCCCGCAGACCTGGCAAATGCTGCATCAAAGCTGGCAGACCCTGCGGTCGGTGAGTGTGGCACTGTCTTGTCCCGCTTCCGTTTGGAATGGCCGACGACTTGGAGCTCGCTCTTACCTTTACCATTCCTACCCCCATTACCCCCCTCCCCCACCTTCACCAGACATTTCCGTCAAAATCCGCATCGTCAGCGACATCAAAGAATCCCTCGAGCTCTTCCAGTCCGCCGACTTCCTGGCCCTGCTGGACGTGCTCGTGCCAGCCTTCGAGTCCATTCTCACGTCCACCGTGCCCACAATCAACACCAACACCGAGGTCCACAGGCTCCGAAACCAGACGCTCGAAGTCCTCTCGCGCTTCCCCCCGCACGAAGGGTTCAAGGACCACGCTCTTCGCCTCGCAAAGACGCTCCTCGATGTCCTCAAGACCGACAACGAGGACAATGGTGCAGTTTGTCTCAGGACGATCGTGGAGATGCATAAGACGTACAGGCAGCTGCTCGAAGAGGAGGTCAAACCGCTTATGGACATTGTCCATACAATGTACGAGAACATGGTCACAGCGGTCAATGATACCTTCGACATCACGTGGAATGCAAACTCGCCCGACGTAAGCACCTTCCCATTTCTTCATTGCATTGCATTGGAATTCCCACTCGGTTTTACAATTTCTTCCATTTCTGCAATTGCATTTGAATTCACTTGACCTTGAATCGACATTGCCATTTCTTTCTTTAATTCCATGTGAATCCAATTTTTCTCACTCGTCTACTTCTTGATTTCATTTCAACTCACTTTACTCCTTCAATTTTTGATTGCATTTATATTTCACGTTACTCAAATGTTCATTTTGTTACATTTCTTCTTCGTTTGTATCTCTATCCACTTTACTCCTTCCTTCCATTTCTTTGATTTCATCGATTGCATTTGAATCCACTTTGCTCTTGCTTCCATTTGTTTGATTTCGTCGATTGCACTTGAATCCATTTTACTCTTGCTTCCGTTTGTTTGATTTCGTCGATTGCACTTGAATCCATTTTACTCTTGCTTCCGTTTGTTTGATTTCGTCGATTGCATTTGAATCCTCCTTTACCCCCACCTCCACGTCACCAGCCCCCACCCCAAGGCACGAACCCCCAAAACATCGCCTCGACCTCCCCCGGTGAATCCGAGCACGCGCAAAGCACAGCCGCGCAACGCATCTCGGAGCGCGACCGGGACAAACCCAACTGGCTCGCGCACAGCCTGTTCAGCTTCAAGGTCCTCAAGGAGTGCCCCATCAATATCGTCATGCTGCTCCAGGTCTATAAGAAGCTCACGCTGTCTACGATTGAGCAGTTTGTGCCGCTTATTATCAATGTGAGAAGATTGTGCTGTTTTTTTGTGGAGGGGGGGGGGGGGCGCCGGGTGATGGTGGTGGTGGTGGTGGTGTGAGCCGAGCCGGGGTCGTTCACTTCCGCGACCCCTCTTTTGTTTGCATCTTTTTTAAACCGACCTCCTCCCTCGACCGTCCTCTCACTTTCCCATGCCAACCCCGCATTCGCAGGTCCTCGCCCTGCAACCCAACGCGCAAAAGATCGCGCACGACGAAGCCGCCGAGCGGGGCGAGATCTTCGTCGGGGTCAGCCCCAACATCAAGAACCGTGGCGCGTATGGCGAGTTCAAGAGCATGCAGATCAAGGTTCGTCCCGTCGCGGTCTCGCCCGCCGTCCCTTTCTCGCCTCACGTACACCCTCACCTGTCGTGTCAACCAACCGCGTCATCGAACCACGCCAGACCTTGTCGTTTATCGCCTACATCCTGCGCAACTTTATTCAGAACCTCAAACCTTACCAGCAGAAGATCGCCGAGGGCGTCATGGCGCTCATGAAGGACTGTCCGCCCGAGATGTCTGCGATCCGAAAGGTGGGCACTGCCTTTCCGCTGTTTTCGACTCAGGAACATCGTGTGACACAAGACACAACGTGAACGACATCCAGGAACTCCTCGTCGCGACGCGTCACATCTGGGCAAGCGAGTTCCGCTCCTCCTTCGTCCCGCACATCGACACTCTCCTGAACGAGAAAGTCGTCGTCGGGACAGGCGTCACGTCGCGGGAAACGTTGCGGTACGTTTTTGCCTTGACCCCACAATCCCTCATTTTTTGTTTTGGTGGGGTTCTAAATGCGCCCGACCCCCACCCCACACCAGCCCGCTGGCACACAGCTTCCTTGCGGATTTACTCCACCACGTGCGGATGGAACTGTCCCCCGTCCAGCTATCTCGCATCGTGTACACGTACGCGCGCAATCTACACGACTTCAGCTTCGCGCCGCAGATCCAGACCATGTGCTCCAAGCTGCTCCTGAACCTGATCGACTGCATCGATAAGCACTCGGCCTCCAAAGATGACAGTAAGGACGTCCCTTTTGCCTCGCACAACGCGCGTGTATCTTACCACACGTGCGCCTTCCTTTGTGTTACGTCAGGTCGCAAACTGTTCATCAAGATTCTAGACGCCTTCGCCACGAAGCTGACGTCGATCGTCACGGCATACCCGCTCATTTTGAAGTATAACAGTCGCAAGAAGGCACTCTCCAACAAGCGCACTGAGGACGAAAAGTTTGTCCCGGAGCCTGATATGTACCTCGAGCTAGAGTTCTTGCATCCGATCAAGTCCTATCAGGGACCATTTGATTCGTCGCAAGATGTTGTGAAAGGTTCGTTTTTGTCCTGCTTATTGAGGTTTCTGAACGCTGTTTTCTAATTGGCTCTGCCATTCCGAATATCACACGGCTCAATTCAGAGATGAAATTCCTCTTCCGAAACCTCGTGACGGGGATTAAAACCATCCTCATCGCGATCCGAAGCAGCAACCCGCCCCCTCCGGAGCACATACAGTCGCAGAACGAATTCGACGCCTGGAACAGCGTGGCCCGTGGATTCACCGAGAGCGAGTCCGCGATATTCAACCAGATTTTACACGACGGCGTGCGCTGCTTCGACCTCTTTTTGCTCGATGGCGACACAACGGCCGCAAGGTCCATCGACAAGTCGCCGCTGAATATCATCACGGTGAAGGAGGAAAAGGAGGTGCTGGAAGCCTTTGCGAGCATCTTCACACACATCGAGGCGCCGATATTCTTGGAGGTCATGTCGTGCAATATTGGGTTCTTGGTCGATCAGATTTCGGTCAACGCGACCTTGTTGGCGTTGCCACACTGCTTCTTCCTCAATGCTGCGATATCGCCGAGCTTTTCGGGAATTCTTATCCGCTACCTGGTGGATAGAATGGACCTCATTGGAGCCGGAGAGCCAAAGTCGTCTGTTATGATACGGCTGTTCAAACTCATTTTCCTGGCCGTGACTGTGTTCCCCGATAAGAACGAGATTGTTCTGCAGGTGAGCTAGTGTTTTCATCTCTCGAAACAAACAATCACTGATTGCATCGTCCTGCATCAGCCCCACCTAGGGAATATCATCCGTACATGTTTGAAGATGGCGGGTAGCGCAAAGGACCCCTTAAATTACTTTATCCTTTTGCGTCAGCTGTTCCGGAGCATTGGGGGTGGTCGCTTTGAGTTACTCTACAAGGAAGTTCTTCCAATGTTGCAAGAGCTGTTGGAGGTATTGAACAGTCTCCTCGCCAATGCTCAAAAGAGCCCGTTGCGCGATCTGTTTGTGGAGCTCTGTCTGACAGTGCCTGTCCGACTATCAGTGTTGCTGCCTTACCTCAACTACCTGATGAAACCGTTGGTGCTTGCGCTTGGGAGCAGCGAACTTGTCAGCCAGGGCCTCCGCACACTGGAGTTGTGCATTGATAACTTGACGCATGAGTTCCTGGATCCCATACTACAGCCTATAATTGGAGACCTCATGACCGCGTTGTTCCGCCACCTCCGACCAACGCCGTACAACCCAAGCCATAGTCACGCGACGCTGCGGATTCTTGGAAAACTTGGCGGGCGGAATCGCAGGATTCTCAAGGAATCGCCTGTTCTGCGGCAAAAGCCTTACGCAGACGTGTATGGACTCACAGTGGGGCTCCAATTCGATATTGGCCAGACACTCAGCGCTGTGCCCACTTCCAAAGACGATCGGCTGAATATCGATGCAATCTTGGATTTGTCGCTGCGTGTCCTGAGCAATCAAGTTTCGTCCAGGGAGCACTCGTCCTCAATCCACCACTACAAAGAACACGCACATTATTATAAAGAGCAGGTACAGTTCTCATATTCAAAAAGTTTGAAAACACACTTTGATCACCAACGTTCACTCCATTAGGCGTTCAATTTTCTCAAAGGGTGCCTCCCATTGGTATTCAATTCGGACTCTGGAGGTCAGGACGGGGGCGATCGAATGGCAAATGCTGTTAGTCGCTATCTGCTTACATTGGAAGCGAAACCACAGGATCCGACTGCGAATTCTGAGGGTAGGGATGAACCTGGAGCGAGCGATTCCATGGATATCGATATCCAAGAGCAATTAGCCCCACAACCAGATTCATATGATCCGAGGGCATCCCCGACTCAAGGAATGTCTCGGAGTCAGCGAGAGGCACAAGAACGCGTCGTCACCAAAATCATGACAGGGCTTCTGTTATCGGCGGGTATTGAAGATCTTCGCGAACGAGCAACGCCTCTATTGGAGAATGTTGTAAGGCACTTTGCGTTATTGCATGTCGAAGAGAAGGTGCTCCGGACATTGGCTCGGGGAAAGAAGAATTATGGGCCGTCGAACCTCGAAGTGGATCTGGATGCTGCCGCACCGCAGATGGAGGCCTTCGTGGAATCGTTTGTTGATGTCATGACTTCCGAGAACAAAGAAATGCGGACAATCGGGACATCGATTCTCAAACTTTTCTATGACACTGCGCTGACGGCATTGCTGGGTCGGAAGAATGCGGTCGACCAACTTCCCGTATTCAAATCGCTCGCGTTGAGGTTCTGTCTGTATTGCTGCAAGCAGGAATGGTACCGGAAAAGTGGTGGATGCTGGGGTATCTCGGTGCTCAGCTCGCAACTCGATCTGGGTGTGAGGTGGACTTACGATCACGAACTCGACTTCGTCAAAGCATTGTTATATGTCCTGAAAGATACCTCGGAGTTTGCCAATAGCAACGTGGATGATGCCAAACAGACTTTATCACAAGTCCTCAAAATTTGCAATCAACCAGACAATGCAGATGAACCTCAGACGGATAGACAACACAAGTTCAACACGCTTATTAGTCTTTTGGTGACGGAACTCTCTCACTCCAACAGGTATGCTGCTCTTTCTTGCATTTGTGCCTGCCCTGTCGTTTTAATTTGCTACCTTCAGTACTGTTCGAGAGACAATCCAATCGTCTTTGCAGCTTCTCCATGACCTCACCGGTATTGAAATTACGGAGCTTTTGACGCCAGCTCGAGAGCGACTTCTTACTCCGATATTCACGAAGCCCTTACGAGCGCTTCCAATCCCACTCCAAATTGGGCACATCGATGCGATCACGTATTGTTTGTCTCTGAGACCACACTTACTTACATTCAACGAAGAGCTGGTTAGACTTCTCCACGAAGCTTTAGCTCTTGCGGATGCTGAGGATCAAGCATTGGCGCAAAAGGGTACCTCTTATAAGAGTATGGACCACCTCACGCAATTGAGAGTTGTCTGCATCAGGCTTCTTTCATCGGCAATGGCATGCCCTGACTTCGTTAACCCAAAACCGAACTTGGTCAACGCGCGCGCTAGGTGCGGTGGTTCCCAAGAGTTCATTCCAGGGCTCTCACTCATTCTAGTTTTTTTCTTGTTGTTGCAGGATCACATCTGTTTTCTTCAAGTCATTGTACACGAAATCACCAGAAGTTGTTGACTGCGCGAACAAGGGTCTCCACCAGGTCCTTCAACAACAGGTGAAGTTTTGGCTTATGCTTCAACCTTGACTGACGATCACAAGTAACCTTAACTCACCTACTTCCTGCCTTTACTTTTTGCAGAAACTGCCGAAGGAGCTTCTACAACAGGGACTCCGACCCATATTGATGAACCTGGCGGACTACAAGAAGTTGACTGTTGCAGGTCTTGAAGGGCTTGCCCGCCTTCTCGAACTGTTAACAAATTATTTCAAAGTAGAAATCGGCCGAAAGCTCATCGATCACATGAAAATGTGGGCCGCACCACCATTGGAGACATATGCCAGCAAGCCATTGTCGGAAATTGACGAAGTCCAGATTATTGTTGCAATTCTGGAAGTTTTCCATTTGCTGCCTTCGAAGGCTGACATGTTCCTGGAAGATTTGGTGCACACTGTTATTGAGCTGGAAGCAAGACTTCGAAGGACTACTTCAAGTCCATTCCGAGCTCCTCTCGTCAAGTTTTTGAATCATTATCATGTGGAGGCCGTTGTTTTCTTTTTAGATCGTGTTGCGGATCCTCGAGTCGGTAAACTGTTTGTGGACCTTTTGAAATTGGAATCAGCGACCAAGTTCCGAGCAGAACTGATGGGTAAAACAGATTTGCTGGTTGAGAAAACCTTTAACGCGGAAACGGATAGTGAAGAGGAGAGTCGGATACGACGGGAGCAAGGAATCAGGATTGTTCGAGACATCGCGTTACTTTCTCCTGAATGGCTTCTCCAGAACAGGTGAATGCCCCTTTGAGTGGTTCCATACGCCTTGCTAAAATTCTGATAACAACATCTGTGTTTTGCTTTGTAGGAACATCTGGGAGTGTGTTTTGCAGACATGGAGGTCCCCCAATCGTAAAAGAGATGTTCTCGAAGAAGAAAAGCTTGACTTGGAGAGCCTGCGGCAGTCGCGTTTTATTATGGACATTCTCATTGCATACAATACCAAAAACCCCAGCGAAACCAGTCTCCTTTTTGATATGGTCGAGGTTTTCACGAACCCAACAATAGTAGACTTCTCCTTCTTAAAGAGATACTTGTGGGAGGAAGTTGCTCTGAAGTATTCCGTGGATCTTCGTCGCCAAATAATTCACCAGTTCCTTGATATGCTGGACGACTCGACTATATCTCAAGACCTGAAAGTCCAGGCACTCCGAATGCTGATAATTCCCATAACCCTTGTTTCGTTCTCTAAACCTGGATTCGACAACACAATTGACAATGACATTGTTGACAGGATACACGCGAAACTCTGGGTTCCTTGCTCCGAAGAGAAGGCCTTGTACCCAGATGACTTTCTGAAAATCGAACTTCTTCAGTTGACCACCTTGCTCGTGCAATATGGAAAGGATATCATTGGGGATCATCGCCGCAAAGCCCTCATTAAGTACGAGTGGAATCTGATAAAAGTGGAAGATCCTACTTGCAAAATGAGCGCGCACGTCGGGATAGCATGCTTCATTGAACAGTTCGATACGCCTGGTCGTATTATGATATCCAGCTTTGTTGCTCTGTTGCGACAGTATCAATCAGAAAACAAAACGTTAGTCCGCCAGGCTCTGGATATCTTGCTTCCAGTGCTTCCAAAACGTCTCGATACCCCACAAAATCAGTCCGAGAAGAAGGGTGATCCTCCCTGGATTCGGTAAGTGAGATTTCAACACTTAATCTTTGTTCCTTGTTGTTAAAAGTTTTTGTTTTTGGGTGGTAGTTGGGGCCGCAAAATTCTCGTGGACGATGCAAATAACATCCCTCAACTTGTCAACATCTACACTTTAATTGTCCGTCACAGTCATTTGTACTACGACAACCGAGGAGATTTTCTCCCGCTCATAATTCAGAATCTAGCCAAACTAGGGGTAACACCAAATGCATCGCAGGACTGGAAAGTACTCTCAATCGATCTCGTCGAGCTTATTCTAGATTGGGAACGCCAGAGGATTGCCGAAGGGCGCATGGATATTGAAATGGATTCACCAATCGTGCAAACCTCTGGCAAGCGGAGTGCAAGCGCAGCACATCTGCAAACGGGACCTCCCGCAAAAAGGCAACAGCTGGAGGGCGGTACCGCACAAACTTCTGGGCCGTCTGATTCTTCGCGAGATTCACTTCCCTTGGGACTCAAAGAGACGGTCATTTCCTTTGCAACACGTTTCTTGACCACACTCCAAGACCCAGTGTCTAAAAAGGGTTTCAGCAACCGAGTTGCAACGCTAGTAAAAGATCTCCTTGCAATCTGGCCAGATGTCAACTTCAATCCAATGACTTTCCATAAAGTTTTTGCACAGGAGCCATCCAGTGACCAGATTGTCATGGTTCAGTGCAATGCTCTGGAACTTTTGTATTGGATCGTGGAGTCCAAAGACGCTTCATGGTTTATGGCCAATATCGGCCACCTCCATGGATGTCTGGGTCCTCTCTTGCGAAGTGAAAATCCTCGCATTGCGTCTTGTATCGAACCGATCGTGCAATTGATCTACCTCAACTCGCCGGCATTACAGACAACAAACTCTGCGGATTTCTTGTCATTCACTAAAATGGTTGACGCTTTGATTCAAAATGGATTGACGACCCAGACGAATCCCATCTCAGTAATCAGTCTTCTCACTGCATCTGCAAAGGGACGACCAGAAACCCTCGACACGCATATACAGAGCCTTTCAAAAATGTTCCAAAACCTCGTAAAGGCTCATTTATCACCGCCGCCTCCGGCACCACCGAAAGATGCAGCTCAGCCTCCACAAGAACAGCGTGCTGCATCGGGTGCATCTACAGCGCAACCGCATTCCGTACCCACACCAGAAGCTTCTGGGCCTGTGGTGATTGCACTTCTAAACCTCCTGAAGCTACGAGTGTCATCCATGGCATCTGAACATCGAAGGTCCCTTCTTATCTCGCTCATGCAGCTTATAGAGAAGTCTAGCGATGTTGAGATGCTTCGTGCTATCTTGGATTTGGTGTCCGAGTGGGTGATGGCCAAGGCAGAGTCATTCCCTACCATCAAGGTGACTGTCCCCCATGTTTAATTACGACTTGTGCTTTTATTGACCCTATCAATCTCATAGGAAAAAGCTGCATTGATGCTGAGGCTGATGACAATTGAGCAGAGGCGTGGGGACAAACTAGATCATCGAGGGGACAAAACTCTCATGGAGCGTTACCTCACGCTGGTGGCCGACATTTACTCCGATCCTTCCTTTGCAAAGTCCGAACTCACTGTGAAGCTCGAGCATGCCTTTCTCACGGCGTGCCGAAACGAGAACCCGATTATGAGACAGAGGTTCATCAGACTGTTGGATTCAAGTGTGAGGTAAGCCGACTTGTGCATCTTGTTCCTTTGATATGAGATTAAATCACCTTCGTTTTATCGCCCATGTCATCCAATCACACTTTCAGGACTGCTCTCTTTCCCAGGCTCAATTATATGCTAGGAGTACAAAATTGGGAAGCTTTGGCTGATTACTTTTGGATACACATAACGACGGACTTGTTGCTCAGCTCCGTTGGACAGCACGGAAAACTGAGCAAAACTCCAACGTCTTCGAGAGTTATGTCACTTGCCTTAATGCAACAGCTACCTTATGAGCCATCTGTGGATCCTGATCTGGCTCAACGCGAATTCCAAAAGCTGTTCCGTAATCATGCTTCAAGTTTCCTAACAGAGCTTGGAGCTATTTCGATATCAGAATTAATCACGCCCTTACGGAACCTGCTTCATATTGACACCGCATCTTCTTACAAGATGTGGGTCTCTCTATTCCCGATCTGCTGGGGGGTACTCAGCAATAAGGAAAGACACGATCTTGTGAAAGTTTTCGTTCCAATTTTGGCGAAAGATTTCCACGCGAAGCAGAGCCAAATTCGTCCCAATATTGTTCAATGCCTTCTTGAAGGTCTTGCCCGATGTGTACCTGCAGCGCAACTTCCGCCAGCGTTAATCAAATACCTCGGCAAAACTTACAATGCATGGCACATCGCCATTTCATTACTGGAGAACTTGACGATATCCGACACGAAGACTGCTGTTGTCAACTCATCAAAGGAGGAAGAAAAAATACGAGAGCTTACTCTGGACGCTCTCGCAGAGTTATACAATGGGATCAGTGAAGATGACTATTTCTTCGGACTTTGGAGAAGACGGTTTGTGCCTTTGATGCAAATGGATAGAGCGCTTTCTTCGTCTGATCGTTGACCGATGTGTTCCTATTACCCCTATGTAGATGTATTTACTCGGAAACAAACGCAGCATTGTCATATGAGCAAATGGGGATGTGGCCACAGGCCCAAGGACTTTTCGAGGCCGCACAAGAGAAGGCTAAGATGGGCGTACTGGCGTTTTCAGAGGGCGAATACTATTTGTGGGAAGATCATTGGGTCAACTGTACACAAAAATTGCAGCAGTGGGACATTCTGGCGGATTTCAGCAGGGTCGAAGGAAATGTGGAACTTCTACTTGAATGTGCATGGCGCATTTCAGACTGGACAGCGGACAAAGAAAATCTACAGCAGAATGTCATGGCGCTTCCAGACTCAGTCCATTCCAGGAGGAAGTTTTTCGAGGCTTTTTTGCTGTTGCAGCCTGAGAAAGCTCACGATTTCCAGAAGAGTTACGAAGAGGTATATTGACTTGGTTTACATGCTTTTGCTTTTGAATTGTCACTGTTTTGCCAGGGAGTGCAACTTTCCCTAAGAAAATGGATCTCCCTCCCAGAAATAGTGTCAAATTCACACGTGTCTCTTTTGCATCATTTTCAGCAACAGGTTGAGTTGACAGAAGCTTTGCACATACAAAGCAATCTGGCGGCTACCAATGAGACAAACATTGATGCAAAATCGCAGGAGCTTAAAGGATTGCTGCAGACATGGTAAGCTTCATTGCTTCAATGGTTTTGAAATGAATTTCGCACACAATGACACTCCTTTTTAAAAGGCGTGAGAGACTTCCAAACCAGTTTGAGGACATCAATATCTGGAGTGACCTTGTGTCTTGGCGGCAGCATATCTTTTCGACCATAAATCGATCGTATCTCCCTTTACTCCCTCTTTTGTCGCAAGGCGGAGGTGGAACAAACCCATCAAGCTCTTACGGGTACCGTGGATATCACGAGACTGCATGGATCATCAACCGATTTGCGCACGTTGCTCGCAAACAAGGCCTCACAGAAGTTTGCATCAGCTCGTTGAGTCGCATCTATACACTTCCCAATATTGAGATTCAGGAAGCTTTCTACAAGCTTCGGGAGCAAGCCAAGTGCCACTTCCAATCGCCTGCAGAGTACGCGTCTGGCCTCGACGTCATTAATAACACCAACTTGGTGTACTTCAACTCGAACCAAAAGGCAGAGTTTTTCACACTGAAGGGGCAATTCCTCTCAAAGTTACAACTACACGAAGAAGCAAATCAAGCATTCTCGTCCGCGACACAGATTGAGATGCAGGCTCCCAAGGCATGGGCTGCCTGGGGACAATACAACGACAGGATGTTCAAAGAGCAACCAACTGAATTGAAATGGGGTGCAAATGCTATTAACTGCTACATGCAGGCAGCCGGGATTTACAAGAACGCGAGATCACGCAAATTTATAGCCCGAGTTCTTTGGCTTCTCAGCTTTGATGATGGAAATGCGGGCTTGTTCAAGGCTTTCGATGCCTACAAAGGGGAGTACCCCACGTGGTTCTGGATCATATGGTTTGTGTCTGTATCGATTCTGGATCCAGACGCGTTTTCGCTAAACGATTATATTTGGCCAGGATACCACAACTTTTAATGTCGTTGTCGAACAAAGAAAATCGACATGCAAGCACCATATTAAAACGTATCGCAAAACAGTATCCTCAGGTAAAAAATCGCCTTTGCTTATTCATCATGTACACCCAAAGACGAGACGTCACACCTCCTTGTAGGCACTCCATTTCCATCTTCGGACAGCACGTGAAGAGCATGCACTCAATAGGAAGAACGCTGCCACCGCACAAAGTGCACAAGCCCAATCTACTGGAACCACCCAACCATCGGGTGAGAACGCAGCAAATACTTCTGCAAACGGATCAACACCACCGCAGAACGGAAACTCCGATGAAAAAACAGTTACAGGTGGTCAGAATCAGAACGGAACGGATGCAGATTCTGGCCAACAAGACTTGTCCCGGAATCAACCAATGGAAACTGATGTAAGCTCTTCACAGAGTTGATTTAGTCCTTGTTGTCCTCCTTTCTACGTGTCTATCCCCAATAACAGGAAGTGGCTGCTCAGCCGGCAGTGAAGAAGCTTCCCTGGGAACTCATCGAAGAAATCCATTCCATGCTCAAAACGGCTTTTCCTCTGCTGGCGCTATCGATGGAAACTATGGTTGACCAAATCATCCAACGGTTAAAGCCTACTGCAGATGATGATATGTATCGACTCATTGCTGCTTTGTTGAATGATGCCGTGACTGTTGGTGGTCGTTGTTGTTTCCCGCACACTAAATCGTGACTAGTAATCTTTCGTTGCCTTGGATTAGAATCTCGCGCAGAAAGCTGGAACGGACGACTTTTCCCTCCCCAAGGTCATGGAGCAGAATTTGCAGAGACTGGCAGGGGGCATGAACCACATCTCGCATATAAAGGTACTTCTGAGTCTGTAATGAAGTTCTTACATGCTACCAATCCCGCACCTATTTCAGTACAAAGTAGCGTTTGAGCAGGACTTCATCAAGACAAAGCCTACCTTGGTTGAAGTGGTTGTGAAGTTTCGTGACTGGAGAGATAAATTGGAGCAGCTACTTGACAGCCGTTCTCGCCGAGCTCATCTTGAACATTACTCGCATTATCTTGTTGAATTCGAACACCAAAAGTTCGATGAGATAGAAATTCCCGGACAATATCTTCTGGTTGGTCGAGGTTGTGCCGCGGAGATAATTTCCTGGACTAACGTATCTTTGCGTTGCCTTTCAGCATAAGGACAGCAGTATGGACTTTATTCGCATTGATCGATTCCAGCCGGATGTCGAAATCGTTCGTTCTTACGGATCTTGCTTGCGGAGACTGACCATTCGGGGTCATGAGTGAGTCAGCCTGCTTGTTCCTTGACGTAACTCCTCGATCGTTTGCCAACCTCCAACACGGCGTC
Source organism: Gonapodya prolifera JEL478 (assembly GCA_001574975.1). Taxonomy (NCBI): domain Eukaryota; kingdom Fungi; phylum Monoblepharomycota; class Monoblepharidomycetes; order Monoblepharidales; family Gonapodyaceae; genus Gonapodya; species Gonapodya prolifera. Next base: position 230,744 of record KQ965799.1, read on the forward strand.
TTTCCAGTGGATCACTCCATCCTTTCTTGGTGCAGAATCCCGCAACTCGGCAAGGGCGTCGCGAGGAACGGATTCTGCAGCTCTTCCGAATTTTGAATACGTACGTTTAAGTCGTCTGCATGAGACTGAGTTGTGCTTCTCACACACTCTACCAAAGTGTGTTGGAGCGAAAGAAGGAATCACGGCGACGACGCCTCTACTTCCATGTTCCCTGCATTATCCCGCTTTCAAATCAAGTCCGATTGGTTCAGGATGATCCTTCTTATCACTCTCTTTATGAGATCTACGAAGACCACTGCGAGTCTGTACAATTGTACAAAGATGAACCCACGGTCTACTATATAAAGACCTTGGTTGAAATGGCGAAGAGTCAACCTCCAGCCACTGATGGATCTAGCCTGAAGAAACAGGTTTGTTGCTGTCGATCTGTTATTGCATCGACGTTGACTGAAATTTTTTTGTCACCCCAGAAAGCGGAGTTGACCAATTGTAAAATTGAAATTTTGGATCACATTGGTAGCAAGATGGCGCCAGACACAATGCTTCAAAGGGTAAGTACGTTGTCTTTTCAATGATGAAAACCAATCTAACCTATTTTGTTGGTCATTACAAAATCACACATCAAAAGTTCATGGCCTCTCGAATGGAGACGTATTCAGATCTTTGGGCGATGCGGAAACAGTTTACTCAACAATACGCTTCCATGACTTTCATGTCATATGTAATGGGGATCAGTCCACGATATCCGAGTCGGATCGTCATCTCGTGCAATACTGGAAGCATATGGGCGGCTGAACTGTATCCTGGTGGGTCCCTTTTGCGTTTCCTGTTTTGAAAGCTGCTTTAACACATATTGGGTACGCAGCTCATGGAGCGAATGCACTGTTAGGTTCCAGCGAGAAAGTACCGTTCCGCTTGACACCGAACATTCAAACCTTCATGACACCAACTGGTGTCGAGGGTGTCTTCACGAGCTCTCTCATGGCAATTGCTCGATCGCTTACCGAACCTGAGGTGCGTGGCGAGCATCCGTTCATGTATTTTGAACTACTCACAATATTTATAATCTTGCGTAACCCTACTGCTAGTTTGACGTCGAAGATTACACCGGACTTTTCGTTCGAGATGAATTGTTGATTTTGGCATCTAACAACACATTCACTCACAACAAAGCGCTCGCAACGGAGCAACAATTAAAAGATGCCATCGCCAACAATGTCGATCTGATCTCCAAGCGCATTTCCTCGCTCTCATGCAGGATAGAAAGAGAGAAAGTGAGCTTCTCGTATCCATGGTTTCTGTGGCCTTTTTTTTACGTGCAAATGTCTTTCACCCTCCAGCAAAGCGCGGAGGCCAGCATACCCGTCAATCAGACAATAATAGACCTCATATCAGCCGCATCGAATCCGCATAACCTTGCACAAATGGATATCGCGTGGGTTCCGTGGCTCTAACACGTGCATGTCTGCCTTTTGCTTTTTGAGTCATCAATCACAACAACTTGTATGCGGTCATTACTTGTAAACATGTAGATTAGTCGATATACCCAAATGGAATGATTTAAGGGAGCTTCGTGCACACCTTTCTCGTAAAACACTATAGCAGCTTCAATTGCTTGTTTTGACATACCGAAACGCACATAATGGTGAACATAAGCCTGGTGGTAGTACATCGTGTGTACTCTGTCGCAAATTCGCGTCATGTCCGGCAGAAATGCCTTTGAATTGCTGGTACAATATGACGATCGACTGGTTATTAGAGCACAATTTTGAAGCTCAATGAGAATGACGCGCACCTGAGAAGAAGCGCCGACTTCTCATAACTTATTGAATCTCTTGCACTCCATATTTGAAGTGGGTGCTCCACCGATTGCGGAGAGCAAAATTTTGTGGAAAAATCAACCATGTCTACAGATTCGCTCTGAGGTAAGCCTCTCAATATCAAGATTTGAGCAACGCATAGCTGAGCACCACTAGGGGAACTTCGTGCGACAGCTGTAGGAGGATCCCAATTCAAATTTTCATCAATTGGCACGTCCGTCAGTTGCATTTGGGATAAATGCTTCAACAGGCTCGGCCATGTGAAAACAGAGAAGGGAATCGCTTTGGAAGGGACCTGCAAACGATAAAATTTTCGAGGACGCTTCTCCACATTACGTATAGGCACCAACCTGCGGTGTATACCGAAGGGTGACCAACTTAAACGCACGGTGCTGGCACAAATGTGCAACCAATGCTTGGAAAACAGTTGTGCATTCTTTGTAATGTGGCGCTACTTCTGTTTGAGATGGCGTTTTCCGGGACGAGGCATCGATTCGCCCGACAGCAGAGACCGTCCTCCGGATTGTTGTGTGAAACATGTTCAATAACATATATGCAACAACATGATTCATGTCATCGAGTGAAACTGTATCCAGGCCCAGTCGCTTGGAGCATATTTGGTGCAAATCGTCGTTGCGAAGTACCAGAAGAGCATCCGAGACCTTTCACGATAGCAACTCTTCACGTAGGAATCCCTCATGTGACCATGGGTCTCTTGACATACCTTGTAAAGACTTGAGATAGTGAAAATTATGTTGTAATTTTGTACAATAACCTCCCCAGTGCGGAAAGGCCACACGACAACATTGACGATACGTGCATCGGGAAAGTCCTCTCTCATTCGTTCTGTAACAAAGGAGCCTAGGAAACGCACATGTCAACCATTTATTAAGCACTCCAGGGATGCCAGTTCGGAGCCTGTCCCACACACCGAGGCCTGATCCGGTTCCACCCGCTAAGCTCTGAATCACGAGGAAACCTTGGAAGTTCGTGCAACGATTGACCTCGCTTCGAAGTGCAGTGGATACATTTTCGTAGGTTCCAGGGCCATGACCATAGTACCTGACGAACTAATTCAGCTTTCTGAGACGAGCGGGTTAAAGTTTTGCCCACCCACCCAAACGCCCAATTATTTGCAGCACCCGTCTTTGCTGAGCATTGTAGATTGTATTCTGCATATTGCCAGGTCTTGCTTCGGCTAGCTTTCTCTGAAATGGTTTTCAAAACTTTCGCCTCCGTGTCAATTACGATTGCCCTAGCAGTGAAGGGAATTGCCCTTAAAGGGGCTTGTTGCTTGCGAGACTGCGACGCAGAAGCTTTGGGAGTGTCTCCGTCAGACAAAACTAGGGAGCCTTTCTGAGATGCGCGACCTGAGGCAATCGACGGTTCCCCCATCCCGTGCTTCGTAGGGTGAGATTTCGAATTCATCCCTTCCGTAGCTCCTTTGCTTCGCTGGCGAGGAGATTTCATTGGTGGTTTTGCCCCGTCTGTACTCGTTCCTTCCACAGGATGGCCATTTTGCTCCAATTTGGGTCGAGTCTTCATCTGCAGCTGCGGCGTTTCTCGAAAAAAGCGCGACACTGCTCCAGAGATTGCTGGAGGTGCATTGCTTGGTGACGTGGAAGAACTACGAGCTTTGGATAGCCCGTAAAATGAGGCGAGCGCATCCAGGAATGCAAAGCCGATTTGATTCCCGCACTGCCCAATGCACACCGTGACGATCTGCTCGGTGTCGGTTGCTTCCGCCATTCATGTCCGGTAGATGCCAGGCAGGGGCAGCTTTAACGTGCAAAATGTACATTATATTTGAATGTATGAATGAGACCTTCGTTCCTACTCCTCGTCTTCCTTCCCTTTCCTATGCACTATTCACGTTTCGTCTTCGGAAGGGGCAAGATCCAAAGCATCGAATTTACGAACGGGATAGTACGTTGCCGACACCGCTGGACCCAGTTGTATGTGAAGCTACACACAAAACCGACACTTAACAGAATGGCACTCACGTCTGCCACCAAAGAAACGACCATCAAAGGCAGCTTTGGCTACATATGTGGTTCGTAATTGTGCAACACGAAAGTTTAAGAACGAGTTCACCACAAACCTTTTTTGGCACCATCCAAATTTGAAAACTTTACAAAAACGCGAACCGCCTCTTCCGGGGGGGTGTTTCCTCCAGGAACTTCGAATACAAGGCATCGTTCAACCTCTGTGAGACGACACGTGAAGTGGATGAAAAAAACATAAATTTTGTTCGAGTACCTACTCCCAAACTTTTCTGCCTCTTCCGCAACATCTTCGTGGAGGTGATCATCCACTTGCCCGGGGCCTACCATATTTTTCAGCAGTACAACGGTGGTGGCTTCGAGAGGGAGAACAATTGCAGCACAACGTCTGATCGAAAGGTCAGTGCAGATTCCTCACCGGTAGCACTATAAAGTTCCCATTACAATTCATAGGCGTCATCATTAACAATGTTAACAGCGTGACAGTCACTCACCCATCGTGAGACTCAGGCGGAGCACCACCAAAACTCAGTTGCCCTCTTCGAAGATAAGCATCCTCCCCCGATACATCCAGGTCGATTGCGTTATAGGGAGCTTCAGGTTGGCTTAGTCGCCCACGACGCAGGAATGCCTCCTCCCCAGATTCAGCATCTACTGCCACACTAGCTAATGGTGGTGGAGCGTGGAAAGAAGTCGCAGGCATAGAATCGGAAGGTGCTGAGAATTTTGTCATTAGGCCACCATTCTAGCTCCTCGTCGCGGATTTTATGTCAATAAAGTTTACTCACTTGGTGATGCTGTTCCAGGTCCTCGAAGAGCCTCCGCAAGCAGTCGTTGCTTCTCCTCCTCCTTCCGTCGTCTATATTCCATTTTCATGGTATCGAAGTCGTTGGGTCTGGCAGGGTCATACTCTTCGTCGACCTGGAACTGAGGGACCTTCTTCCCCCGCTTCTGAAGGGCGTGTGAGCATCGTTTCTCGCAACCACAGCAAGAGCCTCGGAGATGTGGCGACGGGTTGAACGCACCCTCTTGCCCCCCTTTTCTCGGGGAATATCGGATACAGTCGGAGATGTTGTGAAGATGCTTGCAGGGGGGAACGAGGGTTGTGGTATCGCAGACGTCTGAGGGTTCTCATTTACGTCGCGACTGGTGGCCGGAAGAGGTTGGAATGAAGGAAGGAGTGAAGCAGTGGGTCGGCTGGGAGGTGGTCGTTTGACCTCTGCCTTCTTCCTCTTCACAGCTTGCTCCAGAAAGCTCGTAGACGCAGACCATGCTCCTGTAAATACACCAGAAGTCCTGATATCTTTTCATTTGATTCAGCAGCAGAATCACGCACCAGAAATTGGCTTCTTGAGATCCATGTCAATTTGGGATAAATCAACCGGGCGGCAGAACTTCCGTTCTTCGACCTTATGCGAATTACCGATGGTGAAGCGGAGTCCCTCAAGCCTTGGGTGGCTGCAAAGATAACGCCCTTTGTGTGTTGACGCTGGTCTCCGTGCGAGTGCGCCCGTGTCGCCGTGCTTATTTTCTCCCTTTCGACATACGCCGCTCAACTCCTCAACCCACGCATCTGGACGCTCTTTTTTCAGTGTAATGGTCAGCCGGACTTTGTCGGTGCGTGGATGTGCTCGAGAAACGTGCCCGTATCCTTCATTCCAACTGACATACTCACTCACAGCGGATTATATTGTCGCCTTATTGAAGCCAGATAAGGCACGAGACGAGCTGCAGAGACTGTGTGAGAATCAATTGGAAGACTTTCTTGGGCAGAGTGAGTGATAAACTCAAAGAGTTATCCATGATAATTGGCTCGTAGCAACTTTGTGCGAATAACTTCTTCGATTCATCTTACAGATACTTCGTCCTTCGTCAATGAACTATTCAACCATCTGAAAGATGTCATCCCGGACCGTCAAAGGAGCCAGTCTCCAGCGAATGTGCTTCCTGGTATTGGGCACACTCATCCTCCGTCTCCAATGTCCCACAGCCCTCAGCGAAACTCTCCGGACAGACGGAGTCGTCAATCGGAAACTGAAGATACCCGCTACAATCGAGGATCTCCCATGGATAAGGACAATGATTATGACCAGCCATACCTTGATGGGAGACGTGACTCCCGTGACCAGTGAGAATCGTTCCCTTTTTTGGGGATACACCTCGAAACACCCGTTGCTAACCGCCACGTCTTTGCTTTATATAACTCGCAGGGCCCGCCAAGCTGGGTGGGACAACAAACAGGACGAGCGGTACGGGAGTTCGGACCGCAAGCGAGGTAGAGATGATGACGATTCGTATCCGGAACCGTCACGCTCCAAATCTCAACGCACTGAGATGTTTCCGGGAGGGCGCGCAACTGGAGATGACCGCAAGAGGGACCGCCGAGATCAATTTGAATACGAGGAGCTCCCCAATAAACGACCATATGGAGACCCGTCAACTGACAGAAGCAGATACAACAGTAGCAGGACATATGGCAGAGACAATGGACGTCCAGAGGTTGGGGGATACAGGAGGGAATCGTTCCATCCCGGCGATTCAGCAATGATAATGCCCGGTGCAGCGAATGGACGTTTTCTGGCAAGTGGTCGACCGCCCTGGAATATTGGCCTCACACCAGGACCTATGATTCCCGGATATGCACCACCCGAGTGGATGATGAGCGGTGCTGGTTACAGAGGTCGAGGTGGGCGTGGAGCTGGCTACGGACGAGGAATGTTAAGGAAAAGGGGCCGTTGTCGTGATTATGATGGTATGTTCTTCGTCGCCGCGGTGGCGCATTCGCTTTTCGTGAACTCATTTTGAATGTAGAGAAAGGTGTTTGCCTACGCGGTGACATGTGCCCGTACGATCATGGTGCGAACAGAATAATCCTGGAGCAAGGAGTTGGTGGTTTTGAATTTCTGAATGGAGTACAGGGAATGATGAATGAAGGAATGCTGTTACCGATGGCCGGTCCAAATTCATTTCCCATCGCTGGAACGCAGCCGGACATGGCTGCAGCCGGGCAGGATATCCGGCAAGTGCAGGAAGCTTCGGAAGGTTACGATCCAGAGTTGGTGGTTGCTGCACCACGACCCGTAGAACGGTGGAATCTTCCGAATGAAGTGCAACTTCCAGACCCAAGCGCGACCGCACCGCTGGCGAATGGAAAGGACCAATCAATCCACTTGCCTTCTGCGGAAATTGCGCCCAACGGCGCTCATTTGAAACCATTTGGGAATGGGGGATTCCCGTCCGGTGGTCGCGGGAGGGGAAGTAGGGGCCGAGGGGGTGGTCAGGGTTATCGGTTTGATCCGTCACGGACAAGCATTGTGGTCGAGCGGATTCCACCTGAACATTTAGGAATCGAAGACGTGACGCAATTCTTCAAGAAGTTCGGTGCCGTTGTTAATGTAAATTTGGATCGTCGGCAGTCTCGGGCCATCGTGCAGTTTTCCAACGCCGAGGAAGCGCATGCGGCGTACCGCTCACCGGAACCGATTTTTGGAAACCGCTTCGTGCGTATTTTCATTCACCGACCCGAGCAAGAGAACATTGCGGTATCAAACGGCACTTCTCATCTTCCTGGGGATGCTTCAACTGCGGCAGGTGGACCGGCAGGCCTGCTGCCTGCTAAACGAAGAGCTCTGCCCGAGGATCCAACAACAACGGACACGGAAATGAAGGAGCGATCTCCCCACCGCCAGCCGCCCGAGGGAATTCAGAAGCTTGCTGCTAAGGCGACAATGCTGCAAGAAAAACGTGAAGAACTCTTGAGAAAGATTGCAGAGAAGGAGAGAGCTTCAGCTAGTGGTGGTTCAACAACTGTAGGACCGGGAGTCAGTGGAAACGATGCCACCAGTATCAATCGGGGGGCTTATTCCACCACATCAAATGTAGTGGAACAACAGGAGCGGCTACGTTTGGATAGAGAGTTGGAGGATTTGTCGAATCGCGGGCCAGAAGAAGGACAAACACAGTTGCCGACTTCAGCCAAAGCTCAACGGCTGAAGGACAAGGTTGCTGCACTGAGGACCAAGGTGAGTGTTTCCATAAATCATTCCAGTACCCAGAGTGAATCTCTATTTACCATCGACTCGGGTTCAAGGTAGCTGCGAGCGGATTGGATCCCAACGAGGTTCTTGGTGGTCCTCCTGGAGGTCCCCGAGGTCGTGGGTCTATTTATCCGTACCAACCACGAGGGGTTGCTAGAGGAGGAGGCCGGGGTGCCATCCGTGGTCATGGAAGGGGCGCGCCACGACATCTGACCATTGATAATCGACCTCGTACACTAATTGTCAAAACCAATCCCCAGAATGTAAATCTTTCGGATCACTTTGAAGTACGTTGGTGTGTTTTCGTGTTTGTGGAAGCGGTGTCACTCATTTTCGTTTGTCTTAGAAATACGCGCCTGTTGAAACCGTTACGTTGGAGGATAGCAGCGTTGCGATAAGTTTCGGAACGCGCCGAGAAGCGGAATTGGTATGCTTCTATCATTGATTGTTGCACTGTCTTCGTTAACATTTGCATGACAGGCGTATCGGAACGAGTCCCCGACATTTAGCATTGTTTGGGACAACCAACCTGCTTCCGGAGCGAACGTGAGACCTGATGGGGAGATACCCGTTTCCAAGGGGGTTGATGGTGAACTGCAGTCTGAATCCGCAGCAGGTCGAGAGTTGCAAGGTGGACGTTCTGTGGACCTTTACGATGATCAGGAATCAGACGACGATGAGAGGGCGTGGAAACGCTAGATTTAGTTCATGATGTTTTTGCATACAGCCACGTAGACGTGGTCCAATTATTACGATCTCAATTCATTCAATGCTTCCTTGATCGAGCGCTTCAGCTCCCGGTAGGACACAATCAAAAAAGTACGCTCATCTCTACTCATAAGGCCTATTTTTTCATCGACTCCTGCATCTAACTGTTGTTGTGGGGAGAAAGTCAGGTCGACGAGACTTCCCAACTTGCTTCGTCACATAAATACCTTATTCAACGTGGCAATGACGTGGGCGACATCCAGTGAAGGACGGCCGTTCTCATCCTCCTGATGAAATAGGTAATCCCTAAACAATTTCAACAGGTAACGATCTCCCGTCTCCGACCATCGTGGATCGAGCGAGAACCTAATAAAACGTTCATGGTACATAAACCCGAGCACACTTCGAACTGCGCGCTTACTCCGGTCGCTCATTTATAAAGCCAAGTTGAAAGAGCAGCCGCGTGATTCGGCCGTTTTCGAGCTCCTTGGAGAGTTCTGTCTCGAGGAAGTCATTGTAGTGATGTGCGCTGTTGATCTCATGCAGAATGCGGGGACCCATCATCGTAATAACATCATCGACATTCTTCATTGGGCTCGGTTTGCTGAGGAGGTAGAGCGTGACGTTCTTCAAGTCGGTGGAAAAGTTGCGCGAAAGGAAGTCGATTGATTTGGGCAGGTTCTGCGCCGCGGTCAAGGAAAGACACGCCAGGCATGCAATCAGTTGCCCGAACCGTATCAAGTCTTCTTGCTGGTGCCCGAGAGAGTATGATGAGATTCTTGCGGAAAGCGTTCTTCAAGACACGTAACAATCCAAGTACCTGTTGTTGCGGGAGCGCCTTGCCAACGTCAAACATCAACATATCCAACAACCCACAACAGTTGAGCCTGAATCTGAAGAGAGCGGCCACATCAGAAAACTTTTGTTTGACAGAGGGTCCAGCTTGCCCTTACCGGTTTTTGCCGGTCACGAGGATTTTGCTGGCCTCCAGGCTCCGAACCGACAACCCGGCAGAATGAATCGTTTTCAGCGCACTCGCAACCTGGCAGATGAAGCTCCAGATGGTCTTTTCTAGCGCTGGGCCCGTTGGGGGAGTGGCACCGGGAGCGAAGTAGTGGTCGGCCAGTGTTGTGGCAAGGGGGTGGTAATCGTAGACGAAGGCTAGAGCTGCATCGGAGGTATTGATCTGTTAGAAAGTTGGACATCTACATGGAACAGAAGGAATAGAAAAGCCTACAGTAATCTCCGAATGCCTTTGTCGTGAACGCTTCTCGCACCGAAACGATATTTACATGGCGAAGGCGTCTCCAGGGGTCAATGGTGGACATTGCCATTTCGTTCATCAGCCTAAAACCTTTCCATAAGGTAAGAGATGCTATCGAGGAGTGAAAGAGACGAGTGGGGAAAGATTACCTTCTACCCGCCGCAGTACGTAAGGTTTGCCGTCAACGGAGCCCGTCACGCGATAGACGCTGGTCATGTAACCGAAAGATCCGGGAATCATCTTGGGCTGCTCCAGCGGGTAAACGGAATGGTAGTTGTACAGTTCCAAGGGGAGGCTCTGGGCGATTCTTGCTGAAACAGGGCTTGGTCCGGTCACTTTTCCACACCACCCGAGCGCGCACGCAACTCCACCCCATCGAGCGAGAGGAAACTAACCACTCTCATCCAAAGAATGGTGCACCGCTTCATTCCGCTTTTGCAGTTCTTCACGCAGGCGGTCCGACATGAAGAAGGATTGGATCATTCGTTGGTGCGGGTGCAGGTTGCTCACGTGAGGCAGCGGGGGAGAGTACAGGTGGTACTGCAGCTGGGGAGCGTATGTGCAGTGTTATCGAGTTAGCGTCACATCTGGAGTCCGAGCAAAGTGCCGAAACACGGCCCACGCCGAACTGTCAACTGCTAACCGGTTGAGCAGGAGTGTAGGTCACTCCGTGGGCGTTTTGTGGGTAAAAGCCGCCCTCGGGAAGAAATCGGTTCTGGTTCTGTGCCTGTGTCTCGGCATATGGATTCACCGTGCCGACGCCGAGTCGCGCTGTTTGAGGAGCTGTTGGTGCGGGTGGGCCTGTGTCGAAGGAATGCACCTGGTGGGACAGGGGAGACGTGGGCGGCGGGAACCCTCCAAATCCATCCGCCTGGCGATTGCGTTTGTCACGCGAAAACGGGCGGCGCGGGTACGGTGGCGTCGCCGTGCGAGGCTCGTGGTTGACATGGCCGTCTGCGGTGGGTACTCCCAACCCCACGCCCATTCCCGAGGGCACAAACTCGGGGAAGTCGCTGAGCGCGGGAGGAATCGACCCATCCAGGGCTGTCTCGGCCCTCTTGGTGGGCGGCGGCAAGGGGGACACGCTTTCCGGGTTAGCGGTGGCGAAAGTAAATTCTGGTGCATCTGCGCTGAGACTGTGCGATCGTGGGATGGAAAACTGCGGTCTTGGACTCGTGGGAATGAATTCGGGCGCGGCGGGGTTGTGTTGGTGCGATCCCATCGCGAAGATGCGGTGAATGTGGAGGGCGGTGTTTGAACTTTTTGTTACTAGTCAATATTTGAATTGATTGTCCCTTCATAACCTTTCCAATCACACCCTATGCCAACCAGACCTTGCCCTGCCCAATCCCTCTTTTCTCTCTCATTTTATCTTTCGCCTCCTTCAGATCTTCTAGTTCGCCCTTTTCTTCTTGTGTCTCCCACCAACCCACATGTAACCCACCTGCCAACTCTTTATCGGGCCCTCTGTAGGCCAACAAGCAGCTATTATAACAGCACATAAGCTCGCTCAAAGTTGAGATTCAGAAAGATGTGGACGTTGTTTTGCGATATTCTGGACAGGTCCCTCTGTTGTATTGGACTTTCCGTCAAACATTGTGAATGTAAAATCCTATGATCTCTTTTATTGTACCTCGTGCCACCATTGATAAGCGAGTTTCCTTTAACGCCAGAATCAGCAATAAACTCTCCTGGTTGTTCGGTTCTTGAGAATGGGTGAACATGGGAGAGGACACCGAGACACGCGGGGAGTGCTGCGTCAAAGTGTACAGCCGGTCTGTGTGCACTTCTCATCTCGGGTCTCATCTAATGCGGAATTGCGTGTCTTCGGACCATGGCGCGCGTGGGCGATGTGACGAGTCGCCTTTTGTGCGGGCGACACTTCAGCGGAATCCTGACCACAGCCTCCTGCGACCACACCTCCTTCAACGAACAGAGGGAGGAGTTCGATCGTGCAAATGGAAATCGCCGCGTCCATTGATACTCGCTGCTCTCTCCCCACCTGTCCTTTCAAATCCGCTCACTGCATTCCGTTCTCCGTTGCGCATCAGCATATCTGGCGTGCTCTGGCAGTCAGTTGTCAACCGTCAGCCGTCACTGAGAACCGTCTGAACATGCACTTGCACTTGCACTTGACTCGATTGGCCGTCGACGCGACAGGTGCGGTCAAGTCGGCGTTCACTATGCTGCACTCTGCAGGTGAGACGTCAAACGTCACACGCGCTTTCATTCGCTCCCACATTTGGGGGATAGGGTGTGAGTGAACAGATCTTAGACTTGTTTTGTGGTTGAATGGGTTAGTTGGGCCGACCTTCCAAAGTGACGACATCCCGGCATGAACCACGAAATAAAATCACATCCGGCGACGACTGTAATTACATAATTGATGTATATCTTCAGAACATGCACCGCCGAAAGGGGGAAAAACGAGCACGTCCGCGACCACGGGCGACTGAGGCGCCGAGGCCTCCAAGCGTCTCCATGCATTGATCTACGGCCAACACACGCGTTCCTGCTTGCCATCCGCGCTCCGCCATCGAAATCACTTAACCTCGAAACCGCCACGATGACCGACAATGGCCCTCACGGCCTGAAGGGTGCAGATCCAGCCGCCATCTATGATCATGCTCCCCCCAACCCACACCCACACTCCCCCCGCCACCACCGCCACCGCACCATTCTCATCCTCATTGGCGTTGGCGGCGCGTCCATCCTGCTTGTCCTCGCTCTCATCCCCGGCCTCGTCCTCGGTCTCCGCGCCCGTTCAAATAGCACCATCCCCCCTCCCCCCTCCCCATCGCTTCCCATAGAACCATAGAAATCTTTGTTCACCAACCCTGTCCGCCCAGTTCGGGCGGCTGCCCCGCCCCACTGACATGCAAGACGTACCATGACTTTTCCGGGCGCGCTGATTCGCTGTGCGAATACGCGTGCAATAGGACAGAGGATTGTCCTGCGGGGTCGGGGTTGAGGTGTCTGTTTGCAAATGATGGGCCGTGGGGGGCGTGTTATGCTTGTCAGCGGCTGTGGGCTCCATTCGAGGCCAAGGTGCAATAGCACAGACCGAGGCTGTGGAACAGTGTGAGAGGTCTGCCAGAGGCAAATTACTTTTTGCGAAGGGTCTAGTGCGCAGAGCGTGCAGCGCATAATTCCCGTTCGCGCTCACCGAGGACTCGGCCCGAGGGGAATGAATCGCTAAGCGGAAGACGCCCCCACTGACCAGATCGGATTTGAACGCTCAGTATCATTAATTTCTGTTCATATGTTCTGTACATGTATGTCGAGAAAGAAGAGAAAGTTTTGCACTTGTTTTCTGTATCAATTTATCATGAGCAGCCGCAGGTGGGTGAAACGTCCACAGAGCGAGGACTGGGACTTTCGCCAAGCATTCCTCAAAGCATGGCAAAGGAAACAAACATGTGAGTCATGCCTCTCTTGGAAAGTGATGGAGGAAGCTACACGTCGACCGTTGCCCAAACCCACCCAAGCCCGCCAAAAAAGAACCAAGCCCTCGGAGCACACCACATTCCGTTTTTGCCGTCTCCGGGGTCCCTGCACACCAACAAAATACCGCTTAGGAAACTCATCACCCCCTGCCACGGAGATTTGCATAGTTGTGGATGAATCTTTGTGGCATTGGGCTGTTCCTGAGCTTGATCAAATATCCGATAATTTGTCGAGGCGGGGGGACCCCTCAATTAGTTTGCCACGGAGTTCACTCGGTGTACCCCCTCGATCTCTGTGGTGAACTGATTTGAGGAGCTGCCTTGGACTGGATTCAGGCACCCCTGATTTAGTTCGGCGCGGAGATTTGGGGGTCAGCCGACTCATCTCCGTGCCAAACTAATTAGGGGTCCTTGTGCAGCGACAAGCACCTCTGCCACGAAGATTTGAGTAGTTTTGAATGATTCTCCGTGGCATCGGGCCTTTCCCGACCTTGGCCAAATATCCAACAATTTTTCGAGGCGGGGACCTCCAAAATGTTTCTCGTTGAGAGTTCATTTCATGTTTGACAAACTTTGTTGTTTTCCAGAAGCCTCTATTTGCTTTTCAAATGCGAACAATCAAGAATGGCCAGCAGGATGTTTACAATACACTGTTTGCCAAGCACGGCGCAACCAAAACACAAGCAATGCTCGTCAAATACGCAAATCTTGTCGGAGTTGTGCGGGAAGCGCTGGTCAGCGCCGGGACGCTTGAGCCTTTGACAGAAGACTTTACAAATCACATGTGAATTGTAAATACCATTCACGTTTCATGGCTCGTCACAAGCATGTACTACAATCCAGAAACTCAAACAACCGTGTTTGCGGCAATGACTGTTTTTGTTCAAGCACTCCCGGAAGCTATTGCTGGCCAGGAGGTTGTTGACGTTTACAAAAATAACATGTCTACGCGAATACAAAAAAGCATCACAAGATACAATACCCAGCTTGCAAACTCAAGAGAGGAGACAATGTGGATGTCTTGGTGTGACGTTAGCAAATGTGTGGAAAGATATATTGTTCAAAACAAGATTGAGACTCTTGCCACTAAAGCCCCCTTTCATTTGCTGAAGAGTGAGCGCTTCAAGATGCTCTTGTGCTCTTGGTGTACACAAAGCTCCCCCCTGTGCGCGCCAAGGGTGCCTTGTAAAGAGGTGTGATTTTGATACAGAGCAAGACAACTACATCGATACCCAAAACATAACGTGGTGTTCAACAAGTACAAAACAAGCAAAATATACGGCAAAAATGCTGTCCAACTCGACAAGAGCAAGCTCTTGTGGAAACTTTTGCGCCGCGTTTCCACAATGTGTTGCGATCCGAGTTGACACGCTATATTGTGCAAATTTCTCTTTTACACTCGCCTTGGAGAAGCCCTACGTAAACAAAGATGCCTTTGAACAGCACGTTATGGACATTCTGCACCGCGTTACAGGTAAGCGTCTCGGGGTCAATAGGCTCCGCAAAATATTCATTACCCACTTTTTGTCAAAGGCCCCACGCAAAGCAGAATGTGATCTTGTTGCAAAAATGCGGGGTCATAGCGTTTCAACCCAAAGCACGTACAGAAGGTACTTTTCTTCGTTTGTATCGGGCCTTGTTGAAGACATGGTCTTGTGAGCGCCATTCATAAGAAAAGGAAAAGCAGGCAAGATTCAAGATTTTTTATTTGATCCAGAGGGTATGAAACATGACTCAGCAAAGATATTCTTCCAAAAAGAGGGTTGCCCGCACCGACAGAAACGTATCAAAGTTCATGATCAACAAACCTGCCACGACCCCCCTCTCTGTGGGAGTGGCACTGTTACCATGATTGGTGCCATTGCCCTGGGACGGTACATTCGACATCATACTGGACCGGAAAGACGGGCAGCTCGCGCTTGCCTGGGCAATAAGTAATAGTGTGCCATTGTTGACTGATGTTGTAATCATCCAAGTACAAGCATAGCCTCTCTACCTACAGACAATTTGTCTGGTAAAGCGCATAGGGAAGCGATATTTTGGGGCAAAGAGGCGTGTGAAAAGGTTTTACATGGCAGCTTCCAAAATCCACCAAGCTCTGAAACCGTTTGAGGGCAAAGAGGAAATGAGCACCGTGCGTCCGAAGCATGTGTGTTGGGGGTGTCATGGCGAGCTCTCCATTTTTTTCATCTCTCGGTAGCTCTCAAGTCCGAGAATCATAAATTTTCATAAATTTTCAGGAGGGCTAACTGTGATGGCACGTATTTCTTGCGACGCAATAGTTTACATTCCTCGGTGAGCACAGGGCCAATATCCCCATACCAGACTCAATGATCGTCATTTCCTCGTCGGCTCCGTCTCAATGTGGCACAGAAAGAATGGTACAGAAAGAAAACACACCAAACTAGCAAAGAGCTCGCCACGCGCCTCGCCAAGTGGCTGCACCTGCCCGCGAGTTTCGGTCATCGCAAAGGATTGCACAGGTCTAGATTAACTTGTGGCATCTCTCTGGGTTCAATTCGCTCCATGAGTGTCCGGCATCTCTCTCACCAAAAGAATCTGATCGCTACATCATCTGCTGACCCTGCAGCCACAAACTCGGGATAATGATTTTTGAGGGTTGAAGTGGGTCCAGTCCAGTCCAGGCCTAGCGGTCTTGAGTGATCTAATCCCAATCGCTTTTGTGTCGAAAAGGTATCGGAAATGCCAGTGGACGACAGGTGGCTCGAGTTCGAGCCCCTCGGAAGCACACGAAGACCGATAAGAAAGGGGGCAAAATGGGGCAAAGGCTCCAGTCGGCGGGGAGGCTGGTTCCGAAGTGCGAGACAAGCTGGTTAGGAGTCGTCCAGTTGTGAGATGGTTGTGGCAATGATGGAGGGCACTCGACGGGAGGGGACGAAACGCGTTGACGTTCTGTTCGACGCCACGTCCATGCCCCAGTTTGTACTGAGGTCCGCCGACACTCTCTGTTCAAAGGCACTGCGATACTCCAGTTTACATCGAAGAGGTGCGCCAGCACTCTCACTTCGAAGCACCAATTGCTCGCTCCCGTTTGCAGCGAGGAGGTCCTCCCACACTTTTTGCTCGAATCCAGTTTACACCGAGGAGGTCCAACAATTCTTTTCTCTGGTCGAAGCCACTGCATGCGCCGGTTGGAACCATGGAGGTCCGCCTACACTCTCTGTTCGAAGACAATTCCTCGTCCCGTTTGCTCCGAGGAGTCCCACCAACACTCTTCTGTCGTCTGTTCCCTTGCAACTTGCCACCCTGTTTCTCACCCTGTAATCGATTGCCCGAGAGTAAGGGGAAGCTGACACTCACCGGAACGACGCAATGTGATGTGTCACAATCTGGTGACACAAAGGACGATCGTTCTGCGCAGGAGCAGGCGTTTGTTTTCTGCCGGGGAGGGCGGTATATCGTGATGGCGGCGCTCAAACCCAGATGTAAGCAAATTGCGCGTTGAAGCACATCCACCATTGGATCGCCCCGTGCCACTTCACCATCCCCTTGATTGAGGGCCCAAAGTCCCTGTTAGTACTTGTGGACAAAGACGGATGGTTCTTCGCAGTTCCCGGAGAAGGAATCGTAGAGTAAAGTTAAGACGAAAGCACGCATGCGGATAGATATATGCTTAGAAACGCTCGCTGATACGTGGGTAGAGCGTGTTGTCGAGGTCAAGGAACACAATTGGGTCCATACAGGATGGGGATTCGTGGGCTGCGTTCTGATGGAGATCAGCGAGATGTCTTGAAAACGAACATGGCTAATACGCTCGACGCAGAGAGGCGCAGTAGGAAAGAAAGCCGACTCAGTTGTCGTCCGATTGGTATTCTTTCGCACATGCACGGCTCAACAAACATAGCGACCTGCCGTGCACTCTCGCGCCTGCAATATCCGCCGCCGTCTCTGCACGCTGCGGTCAGTCTGCTGCGCATGTCCAAAGTAGCGCGTCTCTTCCGTCTCTTCCGCGACTGGGTGCTCGTGTGCCCTCTGCGGCCAGTCACGCTTCTCCCTGCGAGTGGAAGCCGCTGGCGTCCATTGATGCTCGCTGCTCTCTCCCGCGTGTCCACTCCACAAACACGATTCACAGGTCCACGCCCAAAGCACAACGTAATGCTGCACACCTGCTGTGCCAATCGACTTTCGACCCCACTCGGTGACAATCAGGTCGAGGGCTCAACGTGTTTTCGCGCGACGCGTTTTTTTTTTGCACAACTCAGGTTCATTACAACCCCGCAATGATTACCTGGACCCTGAAGGTTTCCGTGGCATCGCCAAGATCTCTCGCTCCATCGAGTTTCCATTCACGCACGCCACCGAGATTGCATGTCTCGTGTTTCTTTCGTGCCCTTCGTGGTTGCCTTGGTGGCGGCGGTCCTCCTCCTCAATCTCACTGGACCTGGCAACGCTGCTGCTTCTTCTTCAAACGCCCTGATACACACAAAGAACAACATCACTTTCACGCCCGGCAGGAGATCCCTCACAAAGCCCCTCACAATCTATATAAGTGAGTGTCCGAGAACGCACGCCCGGTGACCGTTGTATCGAGACGCGAGCGCAACACAGATCAAAGCGCGAGGCTCAAGCGCGATAGCGCTGACCGAGGCTGTCCGCCGATGGAGAATGACCCGCGGAGCGTATTCCCGAGAAAGAAGTATGATTGCCCGCCGGACGACGGCACGACGCGGCCACTACGAAGGCGAACAGTATCGAGCATGGATGCATCGCTGAGTCAACTTCGCAACTCCACTCCACGTTATAGTCTGGTATGGCGCGTGGCCCGACCCCGACAAGGCCATTATCACAGACTACATCGGCGGTCTTTCCACAAGCGATTTTTGGAAAATAAATACCATGTGAGTCTCTCCTCTCTTCTCTGGATGTCTGCCATCCATTCTCAATATCAATTGCCATCGGCATCATTCTCTCGCTGACGTCAACGTCAACCGCCATCGTCATTCTTCGCTTGCTGACGTCAACCGCCATCGGTGTCATTATCTCACCGTCACCAACCGCCGTCGTCGTCGACCTGTGCCGTGTTAACCCCGTCAACGTGTGAACAGGTACTACTCGGCCGACGACACGAACCGCAAGCACATCTCGTCGTCCGTATCCCTCGGACCTTCCATCGTCGACAACTATTCCCTCGGCAAAGTCATCGATGGTTATAACAACTACGACATCTCCAGACTCGGTAGGTGCCACTTTCATGTCCCTTCACCCTTTTCCATCGCTGCAAATGAGAAACGTATGCTTGATGACTTGCGCCGCTCAATGACTTTTCCCCTTCAGTCTACACGTACATCTCGCAAGGAAAACTTCCCGCCGACCTCGACGGCGGCGTGTACCTGGTCCTTCTGGACAAGCACACCATCGAGGGCGAATACTGCAATTTCGGGTACTGCGGGTGTGAGTCTCCCCTTCCCTTTCGACCGTCACGTGTCCAAGGTGGCAGGTGGCAGGCGGCGCAACATGCTAAATCGCTATTTATTTCGTAACGCCGTAAAGTTCACACATCGGTCCAGTCAGACTTCATGGACGCGCGAAACAACAACCGCACCGTCAAGGGAATCGACCCCAACTTCCCAGGTCTGTTCCTGTGACCCACCCATTCCCACTTTCCTCTTGTCATCACTCACCTGGCTCGCACTCCCCAACTCGCGTACACAGACTACGCCTATGCCTGGATCGGTCACCCCAAATCGTGCGGGTACATAAATGGCATGGCCTCGTGTGCGTGGCACAACATCCTCACCTCGCCCAACGGGAACCCGCCCGTGGACGCTATGTTGCCCCACATTGCACATGAAATCGCGGAGTCGGCGACGAATCCGGTATGTGGTGGTCGGAGGGTTGTCTTATTTATTGGGGCGAGACTCGAAGCGTGCCGTGATCAACCTACTAGGACATATTTTTCCCGGGGTGGATGACGAGCGACGGAAATGAGAATGGTCGGTAGACTCTCAATGCTTTCGCTTGCATGTTCTCGCGTTACGCGGTATTTCCTATTTCACCTCACGCATGACACAGCTGACCAATGCATCTGTACGTTCAACTTTTAGTGCGGGTGTACCTCACCCGCCTGCACGCAAACCAAGACTATCTTACACATCGCGCTCTCTTTCCACACAGTCACATACGGCGACGCAAAGGAAGAAAATGGATACTGGTACAACGCGCAATGGAACGGCCGCAAGTACCTGATTCAGCAGCACTGGAACCCCACCACGCAGCTGTGCGCGCCATCAGTAAAGCCTCAGATCAGCGATTGTGGGAAGCTGCAATCTTTGCTGCCGAATTTTTATTTAGGTGACGACTGCTGCAATTCTGGGTACGTTGTGATGTGCTTGAAGCATGCGGCCGTCAGTTGCACTTTGCCTGATGATGTGGTTTTGTTGCCCATCGGCCACCTTCAAGGTTTGCTGATTGTGCCAATGGCGTGATACGCAAGCTTGAGATACATACCGGGAACATGACACGAGGTCCATTGTCGACTTTGCTGCAAAAGATCAGCGTCTACTTTCCCGAACTGGAAGTCTTGCAGATCGCAGCAATGCCTCTGACGGGTGAAATCACGGACGCGATGTGCCGGCTGAAGAAGCTGCAAACCATCTCCATGTTCTTCTTGAAGAACATCACGGGGTCCCTTCCTGACTGTCTCGGCTATCTGAAAGACCTCAGTATCCTTATAATCAGCAACAACCCGCAACTTACAGGACCAATTCCAACATCGCTCACGAAAGTTGACGCAGTTGCGGACTCTTCGCGTGGGAAGCAATAACCTGACTGGCACAATCCCAGACTTGTCAAAGCTCCCTAACCTGAGCTTCTTCGAGGCAATGAACAACCCAAATCGGAAAGGGTCTCTGTGAGTCCTCTCCTTGAAGTCCTGTCACCATGAATAGGTGGTTTTCTCACATGTCCTTCTGTTCCAAGGTCGCCTGGTTTTCCAGCATTCCATGGTCAAAGCACCACTCCAGGAGCGGCGAATGGAGCTCCATACAAATCATGCAACCTCGGCCTCGGTGGGACGGGAATATGTCTACCAAGCTCTTATATAGGTCCAAAGTGTTTTGTAGACAAGATGTGCTAATTTATCTACAATGACATGGCCAGAGGACGGCGGAACTATGGGGCGGGGGCCCACTTGACGAGGAACGGAACGAGGCGCATGCATTCCCTTCCCTTCTTGCGGGTGGGGAGCACGATTTGCATTTAAAGAATTTCGGCACGAAATGAAATGCAGCTGGTATGTTCTGATCGTCATATACAGAATATTTGAGACGCATCCCGAACCACTCCTCCAGTTACAAATCTTGTCAAGAGAAACGAATGAAAATAAGGTCACCTGAGTACAGAGATGATTGCTTATAGGCTCTAAACCACCCATCCTCTTGACCGAGACGTTGCGCAGGGGGACGCAAACGAGAGCGTCGAAGCAGTGCAGGAAGCGCGCTTGTCGAAGTTCGCGGAGCATAGCGCTGGGTTGGTCGAGTCCCTCCCAATCACTGGATTCCACCGCGTCCATGATGCAAATACCCACGTATACATACGGGACCCATCGCGCAGACGGACTCTAGCCCTCTGCACCGGCACGCACAAACGAAAAACGATCGGAGGATGCTGCGGTCAACCAAGTCAGTCATTCCCCAATCCCCCACCGATTGAAGTGATTGGATGTACAGAAGGCTCGGCAGCAGAGTGCTGGTAGAGCGAAAGGACACGAGAAATGGCTTCGACACCGGGGAAAACGATGGGCCAATGGATCCTTATGTCGAAAGGATCTACTCCGAGATTACACAGAAATGGGACTTCATGATGCCACAAGATGTAAGACTATCTCGCTATATCGCCAAAATTCGTCCCAACCGACATTCTGATGTGCTGGAACCACGACAGTTCAACTCCGTATTGACCGCCTTATCTCTGTTGGATAACAGCTCTCTCGGGCGAGATTACGATTCTTTCACAGCCATGTTGCAAAGACTTGAGAAAGCGATGGACATCCTCGTTAACGGTGGGCATGGATGAAGCAACTTTGTTGGGACTGGTTTGGGTTAAAGCCCAATGCAGACCATTTCCAGGCATTCAATACC
This sequence comes from Gonapodya prolifera JEL478, assembly GCA_001574975.1. Taxonomy (NCBI): domain Eukaryota; kingdom Fungi; phylum Monoblepharomycota; class Monoblepharidomycetes; order Monoblepharidales; family Gonapodyaceae; genus Gonapodya; species Gonapodya prolifera. The sequence goes on from KQ965799.1 coordinate 252,121, forward strand.
AGTGTCCACACATTTAGCGGGGTTGTTGACAACGTCGTCGGTAATTTGTTCCCGGTGTATCAACGTCCATTCGGTTTTCTTCAAATTACTTTCGCCACAGAGTCACAAAAGCGCATCGATGAGATGAAAATGCATATGGAACAGTGCCGTCACCTCCTACAATGCAAGCGAAACGACTTGCTTGACTTGTGGACACGCGAAGTTCAATATAAGGACATGCTGCAGATTATAGATGTCATGTTGGTACTGTCCATACGTGGATGACATGCTGCGTTTAACTTGAACCTCGCCCATTCGTTCACCAAAGTGACGATCTTCGGAAAACCCCCGATCGTCTTGAGAATCTTGTCAGTGGGAAGTACTTTCTGAATGCGACACGGCTACTTCTCAACTCCATAAAGACACTGGAGCATCAACATTATACCAATATCGGAGCATTAGTGGACTTAAGGCAAGCTTTAAACTCTCTACGGAATGTGAGCCCTTCAAGTACTTCTTCACTGAGACGAGATATCACCTGATGGCACTCGTCCCTGTTCAGACCCTTCACGAGACCCTTATTGAAGAACTCAACAGGTGGTTTTCCGTACTGTACGAGCGGATGGAGTTGCCGTACTCACTCGCATCAACGGGTCGTCAGGCATATCTACCTGAAGAGTCCGTTCAGTGCTGACCGACTTCCAACACAATCCGACAATTCTCCACTGGGTAATGTCGGGGAAATGCAAGGGCGGGTTGGGAAGTGGGTGCTCCTTAATCTAGGTCTGGTCCGTTGCCGAATTGTCTGACTATGGAAACTGTGCGTGCGTTGCAATCCCAGGGATGGACGAATAAGACGACCAGGAACAACCCTTCAAGTGTCAAAGGGGACAAAGTCGAGTGCGTAGTGCTATTACTTGCTTCTGAAATAGGTTTCATGTACCCGTCCCACAGCGGATTCTGAGGAACGCCACGAGGTATTTGCACCACCTGCTACCTATCTCTGCAAAAGTCGAACCCCTTGCTGCAGGTCTTTGAGGATCTGGACGTTAATCCAGAACTTGACTCGTACCACTACATTGAAGTCTTGGTGGAATGCTTGCGTCTGCTTGGAAAGATTCCCGAGACAATCGATGTTAGACTCCTGTCTGCAATATCTTGTTCGCAAAGCTCTCATTCCTATATTGCTAGGTAATTCGGCAACGACTCCCTCTGGAATTGTACGATCTTGTGGAAAGGACGACCACAGAAGTGCGCAAAAGGTGCCCAGCAAGTTCTTTCTATTGAACCACTTCTGCAAATGAATGAAAAATTTTCGAATTAGGCATGACGTTGCCGTCGACCGTAAACCACGAGGAACGAGTTCTTTCTTGCTGGAGATCCCTGACATTATCGGGCTAGACTCAGAAACTGCGGAAGCGGATGCTCTCAAGGACTTTCTGTCGTCATTGTACCAACGCCTTGAGATAATCGTTCACGGACACCTTTTCTTGATCGAAGTGATTCGAGACGCTATGCACAATGGTGGAAGTACGTGAAGCCGTTCGTTTCCTTTGGTCCAGGAACCAAATCTTCCACATTCAGAACCAACGCCATACGAGATTCATGAAGTTTGGACCGCTATTCAAAACGAAGTGAGCTTCTCAGATAAAATATTTTCTTCAATTGTCAAATCGTTGACCTTACTACCTGGACAGGTGAAGTCGCTGCTATATGACTATTTTACGAGCCAACAGGAAGGGAAGAGTTTCCGAGGGGGCGGCCTGTTTAGTGTTAACGATGTGGTTCGGGACACAAAATCATCAAAAGAACGATCGACAAAGGTGATTGATGATTGATTGTTTGTTTGTTTCTCATTCTGATATTTTATGGATCGCAAACTTGCACTTTCTATCTCTACGCAGCATCCTATTTTCAGAGTTCTGGAATCTTCCGGAGACACCTCCGTGTCTATGGCGTACCAGGATGTGGCAGCGAAGTTTGCGACCCTCCGGGATGACAGCGTTGAGATTTCGAAATCTCGAAACACCCTTGCCGTGGCCGACAAATTTGCAAGCCGCAAAGAGCCTTCGGGACACCAGCTCTTGATTAGGCCAGATCCACGAAGGGTGTTGGTTGCATTTCGGCCAACAATTCAATTCATGGAGCGAATCGCTGGACTGGTTCTTTTGAAGTAAGATCAATCTTACGGAGAATCTTGCAACAAAAATGAAATGAACTGATTGTCGCGTTAAAGGTCTCAGGAGGGTTCCGATTTCAGGGTATTCTTGGATGACTTCATTTTAAACGTGTTTCTGCCGAAGCAAGAGGACACCATTTTACAATTCTTCCAAGACTTCATTAACGGTGAGATACAGCCGGCAAGCAATCTCCTGCATAGCTAAACTTTGGGGGGGGAAACTAGGCGAAGATGCTTTCGGTGTCGAACTAAATACTGAACTCAGTATGTTCCCGCTTATCAAGGTATGAAACGAAAACAACGTGGCATCGATAGTACCGTAACCAAAATGAACCAGAGCGCAATAGCATTGGTTGTGCTGGTGCAAGGACTCTGTCGAACCCTTCACAAAATTCCAGTGCACCGGGAAGAGTTCGTGAATATGATCGAGATGATTCTCGCAAAATATCACGATAAGTGCCAGTAAGTTGGTTTTTGAACTGGAGGATTCAGCGCGCGACCAATCGCTCCTTTGTAGAGCGAAGTTTAGAGGTACACTTCATCTGCTTCTTTTCGTATTGCGTTTATCATGAACTTCCTGGTTCTGCGCAAGCCCTCATGTCGACGGAATCTACAACTGGTGAACAGGTCGATCAGATGGCGATTCTGAGCGCCGTCTGGGCACAGGATACTGGGCTCGTGGAAATTCTTTCACAGAACTCGAATTTTCTCAACACGGAGGTAAGTGAGACCCCTCAGAAGAAAGGCTTAAAACTTAAACACCCGATTTTGCAACTAGGAGGATGACGCAGCCGCTAATGAGAGCCTTTCGGAGAGGGAGCTCACTTTGGAAATGAAACTAAAAAAAGAACGATCAATTCATCGCAGTGAACTCGTTTTCGACCACAAAAAGCTCTGGGCGGTTGCAAATTTACACTATAGCATGGTTGGTGACACGAAACGACTGACCTTTTCGAGCCGTAACACTTCCTTTCTGCATTCAGGAATGGTTCTCAAAGCAGATACAGAAGTTGCGCCTGCGAGATGACGATGGCGAGCAGCCTGACAAGGGAGCTCCGGGAGCGAGTTCGGAATCGTTAGTTCGCACTGATGGAATCGATGGAGCGGTAAATTCGTGTGCAATGGGAGATAATGGGAAATGTTCATTGCAACAATCGGTTTCAGGGATACGTGCTTTCACGATGGTGGTCTCAAGAAAGCCTCATTCTTCCCGCGACATTTTACGAAGTTACAAATGTCGTGTTGCCTCTGGATGACGAAACCTCAATGTTTGTCGAGTTGTCGCTTGTTGCTTGTGTGACGGCTATGTCAAGTTTTGTTCGTCAGACGTTTTGATGCACTTCTCCTCAAGTACCAAAAACTTGCCGAGACTTGCTTATTTGCCCTGAGAATCGAGTTCAGGTGTCACTCCATGTATTATTTGGACTTGGCCCTTCGGGAGGTGATTCTTGAAGGTTTCATGCTTGTGATATTCTCGTAACCTTTCTGTTCCCACTTCAACTACTACAAGGGAAACTACTTCTTGGAAGAAGAAGCGCAAGACCCCGATCCATATGTGTCGGCGCTGAACTCGGACCTCGTGAGAGGAGAAGAAATCATAGCTGCTGCGCTCCCGTCGAGGCGTGTCCGGTGAGTACACAGCGCTTCTCTGTGTTGAGTGGATTGCAGAAATCAAGGTGCATACATCTTTCAGCTTTATTTTTGATGGACTTGCAAAGCTGATGACTCATGTGAGGTTTGTTCGTGATCCATACAGTGCGGACTTTGACAGCAAGTGTCTTCTAGGTCCTCATTTCTGATTTCCGTTACATCCGGAAGCTGAACAAAAACGGATTGATGAAGCTCACCCGAAATGTGCACGCCTTGCAACAGAATCTGAGTAATGTAAGAAGTTAACCGGATTCTCCTTTCGTCTCCCCATACTTCATGTGTTTCTTCTTGCAGATATCATCGACGTTTGAGGCTGAGCTGGCTCGGCCGCTTCTGTTCCTCGAGGCTGTGAACAGGGACGTCTAGTTTTCCGACCACCAACTATGTACATAAAGTAATTCAACTGTTGTAACTTCTACTGCTATGCACCGAAGCTGCAGCACACTTGCACACGACTCCGAGCTTTCACCTGCAACTGTACCTCCCCCAACTATTAACCTTTCCTTCACATGCCCATAATCCATTTGACGCGCCCGCCGCCCCACTTTGTCCTCGCTTCGCACCTGGACTTGATCATGGCGTGGACGCCGACCTGAACACGGAGCTGGTAGGAGAATTGAGAATGGGTGCTGATGATTGATGGGCGGTTACACAAATAAAAAAAGTACCCACTCCGATATTGCAAGATTTCAACTCAGACTAAATGATTTTTCTTTTTGTTCTACTACAGTAAAGGAAACAGTTCCGCTCACAACAGCAAAGGTTCTATGCACTTCCGCCTCGTCTTCATGGTTCGTCTTCTGAAAGCTCTGAATCGTCGTTGTCCATACCTTCCCCGTCACTGGCCCCTTGGGTGGTGAGACTTCCCGTGCTGCTCACAATACCAAAGGCAGTCTCGAGATCAGTTGAAGTTGTAGCCCACTCGGATGCAGTGGATTTCGGTCTTGTGTACATGGCCTCCGTCACAGCAGCCATTGCCAATGAGCGGGGAGCTGCTCTGATGTAAAAAAATGTAAATAAAACGAAAGTAATATATTGCTGTTCAGCAAGACATTCCATTTGCTTGCAGTCACATGAGATAAACTCACTGATACGCAAAAAATGCAACAGGAATCCCCATGCACCCAAGCTCCAGCATAGATTTTACAGGACCAAACAGCCGCATCAACTCCGTTATCTCTGCTGCATCCTTCTTGATTCTGTTCGTCACACCAATGTTGGGATTGACTACTTTGCTTGCCACAGCCAGGATACAAAGCACAGCAGAAACAGCAATCAATGGGGATTGAGTCACCTTGGATTGGTAAGTTGGAAGAACTTTGTTGGACTCTGGGAGGAGACCTGGTTTGACAACAACCACTGCACCAAACCCATCCTTGTCTGGAATCTGGTTGAACAGAATTTTGAGCAGAGACTTGACCTTGGTGAAGACCTTGCCATGGGTAAGCTGGTGGGCATACTGCTCTTGTATAATGATACAAGCTTCTGGATATCACACTTGTCATGACCTTCAAGAACTTCTTGCAACGCAGGGATGAGCTTTGCAAATCCGCAATATGCCTCTGCGACCTCTCTCCCGTCAACGTAGTTGCTCCATTCCTTTACTCCTGCCAACGCAGCAAGACTCTTCCATTCCTTTCCAGGCCCTCCTCCAGGTCACCAACAGTGGTGTAGGCAGTGAGCTGCTCAATCTGATTGTCTGAAAAGGAAAAGTGCTACACAACCTAGGTGAGCTGCACAAGCCTGTAATCTGCAGGAACATGTACATGTGATCAAATATACATAATAAGTTGTAATATGGTTGCAGGAACATGATGCCAAACTTAGTGCACGTCCTGCAGGTGTGCACATCTAAACCCGCGGCCACAGTAGTGGCACAGCAGCTAATACCCAACACTCATACTACTCTATATATTCCACATTAGTGGATGTTGGTGTGACAAAAAGGGCAAGTTTTGGGCCATTCGGATGATGTTTAGGTGTGGGATTGGAACTGTCACCAATCCAGAATCAAAAAACAACATTACATTGTGAAGCATACTAAAGTAACAATTGATTTTCTGATCACCATGCAACTGTACTCTGTCTCTTTGGAAAACCTTCATTACAAGGTCACTGTACATATGTGCTGTGAATGTCAGAGTGTTTGCAATTGCATGTCCTGAGTAGATGACAGTCAGTTTTGCTACCATAAGATAATTACAATGAGGGGTCAAGATGGTCAAGACCTGAAGTTGATGTTGCATAAACATGACAAAGGATTCAATCTGGTGGCTTCAAAGTGCACCACAAAGAATTTGATGCAATGCTGAGTCAAGAGACACCAACACTGTGGTGGGACAGACACAAAAGGACACAGTTGCACTTCAGTGGACAAACCCCAAAAAAAAACATCATGGAAATGAAATCCTCCTGGAAACACTGTCAATGCTCAATAATTTGGTGGAATCGCAGCTCCTTGAGACAAAGTCTTGTCCCTATGTGCTGGCCTGGATGACCAGAGGGCAGGTCTTACTGGGGGAATTCCTTGCTTTGACTTATCCTGGCAGTAGAGTGAGCATGTGCCAGTGCCAGAATTAATGAAAGATTGTGTGGAGTTTGCCCAAGAACTAACCCCTCCTCACTCTGCCAATGCTATTCTTTTGGTTGACCATTGAATATAAGCTACTATCTTGCAATTATTGTGTAACCCACCTGGATGTCTCTCTTTCCTTACACCAAACATCAAATCCTTCATTCATTCTCCAGCACCAGGACTCAAGGCAGGGAACAAATTGGATGAGGATGAATCACCCACCTTGGTGGATGTAATCCATGCATTTTCATTTGAGGATGTTGTTCAGTCACTCATGATCGGTTTCAACAGTAGTACAAGAAATAAAGTCTCTGCACTAGTCAGGTATACTACAGTCCCCTCCTGCTAACAAAATCAGACAAAAGGGTGTAGTTCATCACAACAATGGTTCAATTTGACCTTTTGTTCCTCCCTTATCAGAGCGTCAGTCAGTAGCCAGGTGGGGACTAGTAGAATTGTCCTCAAATGCGGATTTGAACTCCATGTTTGCAGTGGTGTTCTTGTTCCTCTTGGCCCAGTATCTGTGCAAGCTTCACACACCTTGCCCTTCCAGGGCCAAGACGTCTTCTGCCTGGTGTTGCTGCTGACAAAGTTGCAACACTTTGTGCAGCACATGAAGCATCTGCAGATCTTGCAACACCTTGACATGTGGTGCTAATTGCATTGAACAACAATGATAGAAACCCACCCATTGGCATGCCATAAGGGACAAAAGCTCACCTCATTGTGCAGCCTGAAAAACACCTTCACAGTGAACTTTGTCTGTTCACTATGAAAGTGAAGATTGTCCTGTTTCAATTGATAATGCACTCCAGCTCCCTTTGCACCTTCACCCAGAAGGGTGTTGCAAATCCCTTCATCATGGTCTGGATCCATGCCACACCAAAATAAATGGTGTACTCCTTCAGCAATTTGTATCCAAATAAAGTACCTACAAGTTGAGTCAAGTTGATTCAAGCCCAGAGAAGTCAAGTCAAGTCAATTTTGGAGACCCTCGAGTTGAGCCCAGGTTGAGTGTGAGACACCCAAGTCAACTTTGATTTGAGTTCAAACTCCATTGAGTCAAGTTCAATCCAAGTCAAGAGGGGCAAAATTTTATATGAGTCAAAATCTAACTGTAGAGCCTTGGTGGCTGTTAAGCAGGCAGCCTGAATTTGTGGGGTCAATTCAATTGTGTTCAGTTCTTCCTAGAGTTACAGCAGAAAAAATACAACTAAAGTGGCACAGTGCACAGGCCACCGGCTGGGCCCAACATCCAAAGTCCCCACACCACTATGTACAGAACCACAACCAGAACAGATAGAGACATGCTACAACTTGATAATCTGTAGCACTCTTCAAGCTGTGTCCACTAATGATATCCATGATATTCCAAGTTAAACACTTGATCCACAATTCAATAGACATTGTGACTTAACACTTAACACTCCCCCTGAAGACTGACACTTAAGTTTCAGTCTTCCTACTCAAAACATTCCCATTGATTCCCTATGCCTCTCAAATGGCTGCTTTGCAACTGGCTTGGTCATTATATCTGCAATGTTCTTTTGTGTTGGGCAATAGAGTAAGGAAAGAGTTCCTTGCTCAAGCTCCCCCCTAATACAGTGATACTTGATATCAAAGTGCTTTGACAACTTATGGTGAACAGGGTTCCTTGCAAGACTCTGGGCACTCTGATTATCTCCAAAAAGGGTTGAACACCTTGGTCAATTCTTCCATACACCTTAACAGCTCCCCCTGCTTCCACACCAAGTTCATTCAAGAATTGCTTAATCCATAAAAGCTCCCTCATGGCATGATCCTGTGCAACATACTCTGCATGTGTTGTAGATGTAGCAACAAGATCCTGCTTTCCACTAAACCAGCTTATAGCACCTCCTCCCAACATGAAAATATATCCACTCCTTGACTTTCTATNGTGAACATCCCTTGCAAAATCAGCATCATAATATCCATGAAGCTCAACATTTGTTCTGAATCTACGTGGGTCATTGCAACCAAGATATGTTATCCCAAGGTCTTGTGTANCAGCAAGGTATCTTAACAGCCAGTACAAAGCTTGAATATGCTTTTGGCTTGGATTATCTAAAGCTTCTGAAAGCATCTTCACAGCAGGGCAGATATCAGGTCTAGTCATTATCATGATATGCATCAAACTCCCCACTGTTTCACAGTAGAATCTGTGGTTGATACCCTCTCTTTCTCCATCACTCTTTGGGCAATCAGCTTGAGAAAGCTCAACATTTGGCTGCAGTGGTGTGCTCACAGGTCGTGAATCAAGCATTTGAGTTTTCTCTAACAGTTCAAAAATCTTTCTCTTTTGACAGATTGAAATAGTTCCAGTCTTTTCATCTTGATCAATTTCAACTCCCAAGAACAACTTAAGGTTTCCAGACTTCACTTTCAAATGTTCTGCCAGTTCTGTCTCAAATGAATCAAGTAGCTCATCAGTTAAATCAGCTGCTAAAATGTCATCAACATGTCCACCAACAATGATCTCAATCACATCTCCCTTCTTCTTCACAAACACAACATTGTCAGATTTCAGTTGAACAAATCCTATTGAGAGAGATGGTTGTTGATTGCGCTGGACGTACGCAACTGCCGGCTAAACTACCAGCTAAGACTTGTACAATCTGTCTCTACAATACCACAACACATAATCCTAAATTAATCCTCAACAAATAACAATAGAAACATTCCGTCACTTTCATTCCAATAGTACTCTTCAAGACGCTTCCAGTGATACTAGTTTCGTTCCTGTAGCTCTTCTAGTTCTCTCACAAAACGCCCTGAAAAGTCCTAGATAACAACTTCACACCAAATCTCAATACTCCCCCTGAAACCAAAACTTTAGTTGAAGGTTTCCATCAAAGTGTCCTAAATAATGTCTGACATTCCCATGGCATCTCTGTGTCTCTCAAAGATTTGTTTTGCAACTGGCTTGGTCATAATATCTGCAACATTTTTCTGGGTTGGGCAATAGAGCAGTGCCAGTGTTCCTTTCTCCAATTCTCCT